>CAKNYM010050483.1:35308-59199 GCA_932195095.1 Andricus curvator | reverse complement strand
TTTTGAATTGATTAATTATAATCATTTATTAGCAATGAAGGATTTAACTTTGTAACTTACGATGGGCCATACAGAATCTCATCCCTTCCTTTCCACTCACTCGGAGGAACGTCTTAATTATTCGGGTGTTTTGAATTTATGATTTCTAATTAATTATTATTAATGAAGGATTTTATTTTATGTCTTCCGAGGCCTCATAGAGGATACCATCCCTTCTTTTCTGACCCCTCGGCAGTCAACATCTTAGTTCGAGTATTTTGAATTTATTAATTATATTTTTAAGTCAAGATTGAAAAGAAATCTATTTTATCATGAATAATTTTTTGCAAAATGAGATAGAAAAAGATTCACAATTAAAAAACAGACTTCCAAAGTACCTCACTTTCGGGCTCATCAGAGACAGAAATAACTACTTGAAAAAAGAGTGAGAAAAAGCGAAAAAGTCAACCAAAATCCAACCTCTCACTTTTTTTTTCTCCGTCCTTTTTATGATACTAGGGAACCAACATGTTTCGAGGCCAATTTAGACTTTCTCATCAGGGATTATTTATAGGGAAGACTAAAGGGTATGAAAAAATTAATATGCCTGTAAAGAAAATATTTCCATTGGTAATAATTCAGAATTGATTAAGTCTAATATAATCAAACCATTTATTGAGAAAATGATTGTGCCATACAAAAAATCTTTCTATTTTCAAGTAAAAGAAAATTACTTCAACCAATTAATCACTTCATCCCATAATTTGCCATACCTTGAGAGGTACCTCTCTAATTTGTGAATGGCAATCCCTAATAGTCAAATTTAAGAGAGATTTTTCAAATTGTTCAGTATTTATATCTAATTTTTCTTTATTTGTTTTGATTTTGAAATCCAAAATAACTTTTCTATTGATGTCAAAAATTGTCTTAGGAAAAACTCCATGAATTTTGCATTTGATTAAAAAGTCTTTTTGTAAAACTGTTGACCTTAATTTTGTACTAATTATGTAAAATTCTTTGATATTTTTCACAGTTCCTCCAATCACATTAATCCAATTACCCCAATTTCTTTCTATTTCAATAAAATCCATTTTTCTCACAAGAAGAATCAATTTCACTAATCCTTAAAAAATCGTTCCCTTTTTTCTAATTAGAAAAAAGGTTAACATCCTGTATTTGTTTCCTTTTGCAGAAATCCAAAGTTTACGTATTTGTTTTTGTCCTTTGCTCACTTGGGAAACACTATTTAATTATTATTGAGAAGACACTTTGAAAACTTAAATTTCACTTTTATTTTACAAAAATTGAAAAAAATAAACAGATACTGAATATAACGATGTGTATTGTATAAAGTCACGCCACATACTTACGTTGAGTTTAGACAGAAAACCTCTCAGAATTTGTTAGATTTTCGGAATAGGTACTTGTTAAAGAGAGAAAAAGAGAGAGACAGAGAGAGAAAGAATTAAAACGAGGCGACTTTTTTCATGGAGTTTTCCTAAGAAAATTTTTGACTCTTAAATTTGACTATTAGGGATTGCCATTCACAAATTAGAGAGGTATCTCTCAAGGTATGGCAAATTATGGGATGAAGTGATTAATTGGTTGAAGTAATTTTCTTTTACTTGAAAATAGAAAGATTTTTTTGTATGGCACAATCATTTTCTTAATAAATGTTTTGATTATATTAGACTTAATCAATTCTGAATTATTACCAATGGAAATATTTTCTTTACAGGAATATCAATTTTTTCATACCTTTGAGTCTTCCCTATAAATAATATCTGATGAGAAGGTCTAAATTGGCCTCGAAACACGTTGGTTCCCTAGTTATTATAAAAAGGACGGAGAAAGGAAAAAGTGAGAGGTTGGTTTTTGGTTGACTTTTTCCCTTTTTCTCCCTCTTTTTTCAATTAGTTATTTCTGGTTCTAACGAGCCGAAAAGTGAGGTAGTTTGGAAGTCTGTTTTTTATTTTTGAATTTTTTTCTTGCTCATTTTGCAAAAAAATATTCAGGAAAAAAGTAGATTTCTTTTCAATCTTAATTTAAAAATTGTTTAAATAGAGACACTAAACTCACGATTCTTTTCAATCTCCAGAGTTTGCTTATAATAATGTAAGATTTGTTGTAATTGAGTTTACATATTTTTTCCTTAATTTTCTTGAAAGAAGTCTTTCTTTTTATTTAAATTTTTGTAAAAAGAGTGTTATTTAATATTAGCAATTTTTAGAAATGCATTCAAATAATTTCGATTGTTTTCTTTTCCTATTTTTGGAATTTTAATAATCTAAATAGATTGGTTCAGAATCACCCATAAATATTAATTGTAATAATTTATTATCAATGAAAGATTTAACTCCGTGGCTTCCAATGGGCCATTGAGAATCCATCCCTTCTTTTCTGTTCACTCGGGGACCAACATCTTAATTCGGGTATTTCGAATTTATAAATTATAATAATTTATTATCAATGGAGGATTTCATTCCATGGCTTCCGATGGGCCATCTTTTCTTTTCTGTTCACTCGGGGACCAACATCTTAATTCGGGCATTTTGAATTTATAAATTATAATTGATTATTATCAATAAAGGACTTAACTCTGTGTCTTCCAATAGGTCATAGAGAAGGGTATTTTGAATTTATTAATTATAATTAATTATTATCAATGAAGGATGTTACTCCCAGGCTTCCAAGGGGTCGTAGATGATCGCATCCCTTCCTTTCTGTTTCCTCGAAGACCAACATGTTAATTCGGGTATTTTGAAATCATGACCAACGGCCATACCACGCTGAAAAACCCAGTTCTCGTCAGATCACTGAAGTTAAGCAGCGTTGGACGCGGTTAGTACTTGGAAGGGTGACCATTCAAGAATACTGACATGAGTGCTGTTGGCACATCGTGGGTGTGGTGAGCCCACACTTGTAGTTATTTATAACTACAAGAAAAACCTAGAAACACTACCCGAATCGGGTAGTGTCACGCCTACCCTGAAAGGGAAATGGTTTAATGGTATATATATATATATATATATATATATATGAATTGTAATTAATTAAAATCAATGAAGCATTTAACTGCGTGACTTCTAATGTGCTATAGAGAATCCCATTACTTCCTTTCTGTTCACTCGAATGCCAACATCTTAATTTGGGTACTTTGAATTTATGAATTATAATTAATTATTATCAATTAAGGATTTTACTTTATGTCTTCCAAGGCCTCAGAGAGGATACAATCCCTTCCTTTTTGATCCCTCGACAGTCAACATCCTATTCCGGGTATTTTGAATTGATTAATCATAATAATTTATTAGCAATGAAGGATTTAACTTTGTGGCTTCCAAAGGGCTCAGAGAGGATCCCATTTCTTCCTTTCGGTTATCTCGGCGGCTAACATCTTATTTGGGGCATTTTTAATTTAGTAATTATAATTACTGATTACCAATAAGGGATTTGACTCCATAGCTCTCGAAGGAACGGAGAAGTAGGCATGAGATCCTCCGTTCCCTTTGCAGCCTCAATCTTACCGCGAATATTTCAAATTTTTAAATTATAATGATGTAATATACTATTAAATCCCTTTGAATCATTTGAGATCTCATTAAAAGTGAAAATAAATGATAGATTGTTTACATATTTTGAGTAAAATATATAAAATCTTATGTAAAAGAAGGGAAGGGGGGGGGGCAGAAATCTTACAAATCCTTACAATATAATCCCGTGAAGAAATTATACAATTTGATCCTGATTCCCGACGTGGCCCCGATCGGGTTAGCCCAATGCGGCCCTGATCATGGCTACTGTTGTGGTCCTGGTCGGGGCCACATCGGACTACCCTTTGTTAATTCATAGTTCTTAGTTTAAGAATTAGAATTAATTAAATTCAAAATTACTCCCTGTCTTAATTAGTGAATATTCTACTAATTTTCATTTTAGTGACTAACCTGAAGTTAAGTAGTTAAAATTAACTTCTCATATGCAAAGAATATAAGAGACAAGAAAAAACTAAAAAATGCTTAAATTCATTTGAAAAAAATGTCTAAAAATGTATGTTAACGGACGCATTAAATTAGTTAATAAATATACAATTATCAAGTTAGTATTAATTATTCTTGGTATTTTTTTAATCTGTTTAGAGTTTATACTTATTTAGATTTCAATTTGCCGCGCTAATTCGAATGTATTCGATTAGTCTTCCGTTCGATTATTTGGGAACGAACGGACGAAAGGAAGACAACTTTGCAAAAGTGACGAACAGTAAACAGATAAACCGGTAAAGTCATGTGGATAAATCGCTTCAAATAATTCTCAATTCACCTCGTTAATCATTTACGCAAAGTTTTTAGAGCGGGGTGAGGTGTTCATATCAAACTAGAATCATCCAGTTCTCTAAGATTTCCGACAGTGAACTTTGAGAAAGCGTCAACAACTTTTTTGGCATTATAACCTCACTTTTTTATACTTTGCTCCACGTGCCATAAAACTTTTCAATCCAATTGTCGAATTTTCAAACAAAAAAGATTAAAGTTCAATCAAATATTTGAATGTTCAAGAAGAAGAACACATTTTTTAGAAAGCAGTTGGTTCTTGATCAAAAAAGTTTATTTACATCTAAAAAAGCTAACTTGTCTGCAATGAAAGCTGATTTTTCAACAAAAGTGTAAAGTTTTTAAGCTGAAAAGTCTAATATTATAGAAAACAGTGAATTTAAAATAAATAAATGAATCTTTAACAGAAAAGATCATTTTCAATAAAAAAGATAAATTTTTAACAAGATAGTTGTATTATCAACGAAAAAGTTGAACTTTCAACAAACAAGAATAAATTTCTACACAGAAAGGCGACTTTTCAACCAAATTCTTGAATTTCCTACCAAATAGTCGAATTTTTATCTTATAAACTGAAAAAGGAGTAGTTAAATTTTCAGATAAAAACTCTGATAGAAAATTAACTTTAAGCATAAGTACCAATTTTCAACAAAATTCTTACATTTTTAACCAAAAAGGATAAATTTTCGATCAAGAAGATTAATGTTCCATCAAAATAGATGAATTTTCAACAAAATACATGAATCTAACGACAAGTTTCAGAATATTTTTCAAAATATTTATATAATGTTTAATATTCTCAATTAATTGTTTACTTCTTTATTAAATAAATTGTATTTTAATAATATTCTTATAAATAAAAATTGGAATGGGCCTGTTCAGGGATACCCCAGTCAGGCCCTGATCGGATTAGGCGTTTCATTTCGAGTCTGGCCCTAACTGGGATACCCGATTGGGGCCAGATCTGGCCCCGACCAGGGCCACTCTGAAATTTCTGCACGGGATGGGGCGGAGAGGCGTGAGACATTTCAGGAGTCATCTTTACGTGATTATAAACCCTTAGAAATTTGTGTCAAATTCGCGAAAATTCTTTTCGGTTTTTTTGTATAAAAATTCTGAATAATTTCAATAAAAAGCAACAGATCTATTCTGAAATATATAAATAATTGATTAAATTGAATAGAAAATTGAGCAAAAGTGCACTGGAGAAGCGCCACGCCGGGCGGTAGGCCACCCAACCTACATTAGCGCTTTTCCTTTCGCTCGAGCCGAACTCTTTACAATCAAATAAATCCTGGTTCTTTTAATAAGCGTAGACAAACCAGGTTCGTAGATATCATGAAAAAAGAAGAGGTCAGATCGAGTTAAACAAATCAAGTTAATGAACGAAGTTAATTACTAAGGTCTGCACTAGCTTGCACTTTTCCCTCTTTTTTTTGCCCCTTTCTTTTTCTTCCAATCTCTGGTCCTTCTGATCAGACTTTCCAATTATAAACGTACTAAAGGAAAATCAAAGAAAAATGTTTAAAAAAATTCCTATTAAAAAATTAGGTGGGAAAGTTAAGTAATTATTGGATCTTACTAAACACTTTTTTACTAATAGGGAGACCAAAGAAGACCAATTATAGGTTAACAAAAAAACTTTTAAAAATTGAGGGGTGGTTTTTTAGGGTTAAAAATAGATTTCACGATAATGGGCTCCATTAGGGATATCGCAAGAAGAAATTCTAAACCGACTTTGTACTTTGCCAATTTTTTCGCTGTGTCTAATATTAGAATATAAAGAAACTCTTTTCAAAGGAAATAGGGGTCGTTTCTAAGGATTGCAAATAAATTGTCTTGCGAGCCTTCTTTGAAGCAATATTTAGAAGAGATGTAGAATAAAGTGTTGGAATTTGCAAATATTTTCGACGCTTCTAGTATAAAAAGATACGATAACTAACATTTAACGAATTAGAAGTATTTTTTTAGGTTTCAAAATAAATTTCGCAATAATGGGCTTCATTAGAGTTACCTCAAGAAGAAATTCAAAACCGACTTTGTACTTTGCAAACTTTTTCGCAGTGTCTAGTATTAGAATATGAAGAAACTCACTTCAAAGGAAATAGAGGTGGTTTCTCAGGGTTGCAAATAAATTTTCTTTCCACACTTGTTTGAAGGAATGTCTAGAATAGATATTAAGAGAATTTTTTAAACTTGCAAATATTTCCAACCTTTTTTAGTACAAAAATGTAAGACAGTTAACATTTAATACATCAGGGGTGGTTTTTCAAGACTGAAAAAAATTTGTCATCTCAGAGTTTATTGGGTGATTGAAATTTAAGAATTTTGAATTAGATTAAAATCAAATTCAAAATCCCATTTAACGTCCAATATTCAAATTAATGTATAGAATTCCTGAAAATAAAACAAGAATCCAAGGATCAAATTTGGACAACCACCACAAAATGCTCCTATTGCAATTCCTAAAAACAAAAAATTTGTTTCTTCGGACAAAAATAAAAAAGAGGAAAGAAAAGTGAGAAGGCAACCAACCAAATCCCCTTCCTTCTCTTTTTTATTTCTTTCGTCTTTTTTATTTTTATTATTATCAAATCACAATATGAAAGCATTTATAATATTTACCAACGTTTCGGTGCTCATACAGCACCCTTATCAAGGTAAGAAAAATTAGAGCAGGTGGGAACAGCGACGAAACAACGACGCTGTCTCCTCGATACCTGAGATTTGTGTGTGGGTCAAAAGGCAAATCCGTTATAAACAAACAAGAAAGAAGAGAAAGTCAAGATTCAGGAAAACCTATTGCTAAATGTAATTAATCTTTTAAGTTAAGATCGATCAGAATTGCATTTTATCATGAATAATTTTATGCAAAGTGAGCATGAAAAAGATTTAAAAACAGACTCCTAAAATACCAGTGAGGTAGTTTAGAAGTCTGTTTTTTATTTCTGAATCTTTCTCATGCTCATTTTGCATAAAATTATTCATGATAAAATAGAATTCTGATCGATCTTAATTTAAAATTTTTCAAATAGAGACACTAAACAAATGATTCATTTCCAATCTGCAGGGTTTGTTTGTGCATATTTTCTGATTTCTTTTAATTGAGTTTAAATAATTTTTACCTCAATTTCTTGAAAGAAATCTTTTTATTTAAAAAATGTTGTTAAGAAGAATGCACTAGATATTAGCAATTTTAGAAATTTATAAAATTTTGTTGATTGTTCCTTTTTCCTATTTGTGAAAATGTAATAATCTAAATATATTGGTTTTGAATCACCCACAAACATTATATCTGGGCACTATGGTCTCTTTTCCTTCTTTAATATTCATAATTGACATGTTTTCAGGTTTTATAAAAAATGAAAAATGTTTATATTTATACATGATATATGTTTAAAAAAAAATTATTTTTTTATTTTTTTTAAATGTCTTCCCCGTACTTATTGGAAAATAAGGTTGCCAATGGGATGTACATACTGTAGAAATTTAGAAGTGACACAGATACTTATCAAAAATAAGTTGTGATATCCTCGTTGCCTATAACCAAAGGCTTTCTGAGGAAGATGCTATATATAAAATATGTGCATAATTGTTGTTATGTACCAATGAGTACTTTTGTAATAATCCTATGCTGAATTTTGTATTTAAAATTTTTACTTACGTCTTTTATTTTCAGATCACCTTTGATATTTTATGTAAGTATTCATTTCTGAATTTTTGATAGTGATATACTAACATTAGATCTGGGCACTATTGTCTTGTTTCTTTCTTTAATATTCATAATTTACATATTTTCAGGTTATAAAAAATTGAATAATGTTTACATTTATACATGATATATGTTTCAAAATTTAAAAAAAAAATGTCTTCCCGGTACTTATTGAAAAATAAGGTTGCCAATGGGATGTGCATACTTTTCTAATTTAGAAATCATACAGATACTTATCAAAAAAAAGTTGTGATACCCTCGTTGCTGATAACCAAATGTTTTCTGAGGAAGATGCTATATATAAAATATGTGCATAATTGTTCTTATTATGTACCAATGAGTACTTTTGTAATAATCTGATGCTCAATTTCTCTATTTAAAAATGTTTTACTTATGTTTCTTTTATTTTCAGATCATATTTGATATCTTATTTTTGTATTCATTTCTGAATTTTTGATATTGATATTTTGAACGTTTTCTTATATTTTGGGTTTTTCTTAGATCTGTAAAAATTTTGTGTAACATGTGCATTTTATGATGTTCTGGGTTAGTTCGAGAGGTCGGTTTGGAAATTATGTCACTTGTCCTGGCAAACGAAAAGCTATACAAATAAAAAGGATTCCTTCTCTCTCTCTTTCTCTTTTAAAAGTGAGATACAACGATTTCTAAAATCTGGCATACCTTGAGAGTTTTCGTGTTAAAAAGAAGGTTAGTTTGCCGCTGTACTTTGAATACTTGAATACAGTGTTTCAATTGTTTTCGGGATATACAGTGTGAACAAGATTTGGATCAGATACTTACATACATCATACACAGGAAGTTGATTGATTTTCCTTTTTCTTTGAATTGAATTTTTAATATTTTTCTAAATCTTATTATAAATAATAATCTTTATATCTTAGTCAGTTTTTCACTAGTGAATACAAATTTAGATTGTAGTAATCTTCTTAAAAAGGGATATGATTTGTGTGTATATGTGTATGTAAGTATACGCGTATACATATATACATATATATTTGTATCATATATACATATATATATATATATATATATATATATATATTTGTATCAAACATGTTGGTTCGCTGGTAGTATAAAAAAGACGGATAAAGGAAAAAGTGAGAGGTTTGGTTTTGGTTGACTTCTTCTCCCTCTTTTTTCATTTGGGTATTTTTGTCTCTAATGAACCGAAAAGTGAGGTAGTTTAGAAGCCTGTTTTTTAATTCTGAATCTTTTTCATGCTCATTTTGCATAAAATTATTCATGATAAAATAGAATTCTGTTCAATCTTAATTTACATTTTTTTAAATAGAGACACTAAACTCATGATTCGTTTCAATCTGCAGGGTTTGTTTATGCATATTTTCTGATTTCTTTCAATTGAGTCTAAATAATTTTTACCTCAATTTGTTGAAAGAAATCTTTCTATTTAAAAAATTTTGTTAAGAAAAATGCACTAAATATTAGCAATTTCAGAAATTCAGAAAATTTTTTGGATTGTTTCTTTTTCCTATTTGTGAAAATGTAATAATCTAAATAGTTCGGTTTTGAATCGCCCACAAATGTAATTAATCATACTAGAATAACTTTTGTTCAATTTATCCAAATCAGTTTTAAAATCAATAGACAACTTATTTTGTTTTTTAATATAAAGCATTTCCATGAAATCTCTCTTTCTCTCATTACTTTCACTATGTAAAATTTCAACATTATCCCAGTCAAACTCATGGTCAACATCAACAAACCCTCTCGTATGTCTAGCAAGAACACTCTTATAACAATGTCCCAAACGAACATCACTTTTGCCAGTCTGTCCCACGTAAGTCATCTTACAGATCTTGCAAGTGATCTTGTAAACAACACCACCTTTTTCAAATTTATCTAAAGGATCTTTACAAAAAGTTATTATTGAATCCATTTTAAATGGTATACGGGAAATAGTATGAATATTAAATTTTTTCAACATAAATTCAATAGTTTTCGAAATTGGACCAAAAAAAGAAGAACAAAAGTATTAAAAGAACTATATTCGCTCAATTCTTTCTGATTGTCTGTAGATAAAATGTGACTTTGTTTGTTTTTGATTTGTTGAATTCTAATTGTGATATGTTGCTCAATTAACTTTTGTGGGTAATGATTAGGAAAAAGGATATTCCTAACAATATTCAAATTCTCTTTGTGAAATAGAATGCTGGACAAACTTAGAGCTCTGCCAACTAAGTTTTTGATTACTGCAATTTTGTTTTGAAAAGGATGAGCCGAAAAGAAATTAACAATTCTACCTGAATATGTACTTTTCCTATAACAATTGGTAATAATATGACCATCCTGACCTTTAATTGCTTCTATGTCCAAAAAACTGATTTTACTATTTTTCTCTATTTCATGGATAAATTAAAGTTTTGGATGAAAACTGTTAAAAGCATCAATAACTGCCTGCAACTTTGCTAGAGGAATACATAATAAGGTGTCATCAACATACCGAAAGTAAAAGGGCAAAACAAAATCTAACTTCTTAAAATCAAAGACCTCCAAATCTTCCATAACTATTTCTGCTTAAATCGGAGAAATGACTGAATCTATGGGAGTACCAAACTTTTGCCTATAAAAAGACCAATTGAATTTAAAATAAGTTGATTTCATAATAAAAACTATCCCTTTAATAACATCTTTTTAACTTAATCGAGTACGTGTTTTTATATTGTCCCTTCTATTTAAAATTGCCTGTCTAACTAATTCAAGGGGTATACTTGGAAACATTGCAACAGCATCCAAAGAAATCATTACATGGTCATCAGGAACAGTTTTTTGAATAATAAATTTTTTGAATTCCCAGCTATTTTTAATATTGTATTTTGCAATTGTAATGAAGTCTCTAAATATCAAATTAAAGTTTTGTTCTGAAAATTGCGTGGGAGTGTTAATAGTTGAAATAACCATTGTCAAAGGATAGCCATCTTTATGAATCTTTCTCAAAACATTATATCTTGCAAGAACTGTGTCTTCGGTATTTATATCAGTCCATCTTATATCTTTTCCTAAAAGTCCTTTCTTTCTCCAATTATCTAGAATCTTGAGGGTGCTGTATGAGTACCGAAATGTTAGTAAATATTATAAATGCTTTCATATTGTGATTTGTTAATAATAAAAATAAAAAAGACGAAAAAAATAAAGAAGAGAAGGAAGGGGATTTGGTTAGTTGCCTTCTTATTTTTCATTCCTCTTTTTTATTTTTGTCCAAAGGAACACATTTTTTTGTTTTTAGGAGTTGCAATAGGAGCATTTTGTGGTGGTTGCCCAAATTTGATCGTTGGATTCTTGTTTTATTTTCAGGAATTCTATACATTATTGGGTGACCCTCAGAAGCAAATCTTGAATCGATTTTTGAACACCAGGATTTTTTTTCTCTGTTTCTAGTATCAAAATATAAGATAGCTAACAATATCCAAAGTGGGGGTAAGTTTCAAGTGTGATAAATAAACTTTACCATTTCAGGTTTCTTCAAACAAGACATGAAGCAAGAGGGGGTTGAGGACATTGTCTAACACAGTAGGAAAGCAGAAAAAGGTAAAAAGGATGAAAGAAAATGAGGAAAAGAGGAAAAGAGGTCTTAAGGGTGAAGGGTGAGGGTAAAAGGGTAAAGAGGTAAAGGGGGTGGAAGCGGACGAAAGGGAGTAAAAGGGGCTTAGAAGTAAAAGCCCTGTTTGGGAACCGAGGGGTGGTTGGGAGTGGTAGGAAAATGATGGTTAGGGGTTTAGGGGTAGGACGAGCTGGAAGTGTGTGGAGGGTGAAACGCGAAAGGAGCTCTGGAGAAAGGGTGGAGTTTGCTAATTACGCGCGCTCTCTCTAATGAATAAGCTCTAATGAACCACTTTCTGTTAATTAAAGGCCGCCTCTATCCCCCTCGACACTCCGCGCCAACCCTTGCTCCTCCAGAGTCCTCCTGCCTCTGCCAGCGTCGAAAGGAGGAGGCTTAGGGAAAAGAGCTCAAATGGAGGTTTGCCGTATATATGCGAATGAGAAAATGTGCTCTCCCTCTATACTCTATATATTATATGGTATACCTATCCCCTCTATGTAGGATATACGCACGAGCCCTCAGTTTACTTCTATTTATATACATTTGTGTGTGTCTGTATGCATTTGTGTTAATTTCAAGCGCTCTGTATCAAGGTATCTCAAACCAACTACTTACCACCCTTCACTGTACGTTTAGCAATTCTAAAGCCATTTTTCGTATATCTGAAAATCGAAAAATTTTATGTTGGTTTGGTAAATGTCGGTAACATAAATTTGTACGCCTCCTCTACTCTGTTATATGGACACTCTCCCCCTTTCTACAATACTCATCTGATACTATACACCCTCCCCTCCTTCTCTTATTATACAACCATTCTCCTTCATTTCATCATCAGCTTTGTATTCCCACGTTTTTCTCTTTCCCTCTCCATTCCCTTTCCTATCCACCCATCTCTTCACATCAATCTAGTACTATATATCCCTTCCCTCCTTCTGATTTCATAAACCCACCCCCTCCTTCTCTTATTATACATCCATTCCTCTCCATTTGATCATCTTCATCGTCTTCCCGTGTTTCTTTCTTCTCCTCCGCCTCCTTTTACCTTCCTCCCATTTCGCCACATCATTCAATCCTCATTCTTTCACTCTCTAACCTGTGTACACCTCTGTGCTCATACCTCAGTCATATTTACTCCACCCCTTTTCAAAAACCCTACAACTCCTCTCAGCTACCTGTCCATCACTCTCTGTCACCTGAGTCCCCTCCTCCCTTAGATTATTCCCCAATTCAAATATTCACTCCCTGTTCTCACCTCCCTATTTGATGTAAACATTTAACCCTTCCATCTTATACATTCCCTCAGTCCCTCCCTTTCCTCGCCAATATCTCCATCTTCCTCTTTTCTTGATCTCTATCATAACGACTCTACCTTCCACCCCTTGAGTCCTATCCCGTCCCTGTTTCTGTCTAGAGCTTACAATTTCGATCCAATTCAAACATTAGAAAGGAGGAAGTTAAATAAATTTTAAAGAGATTTGTGATAGCCGATTTTTGAATTTTATTATATTAATTTTTCCGAAGTGTCTCGTCGTCCTGAAATTCGGGATGAGTTGCCCAATATTTTTCATAAGTTTGGCTAGTCGTCCCGAAAATTCGGGACGACTAGTCCATCCCCTTTTCCAATTCCCCCAATTTTTCGGGACGACTAGACAGAGCCTAATCTTTTATTCAACAACTGATTTTACGTTAATTTTTTTCAATAAATGATCCCATTTTTTTGCAATTAATTATATTTATGTAAAACAGCATGGTGTCAGTAAAAGTGACCAAATTAAAAAAATTTTGTTCATTTTTATAATAATAAATTAATAAGTAAAAATGCTACTTCAAGACTTTATTTTTTAATATTTTGTTTTGGATATACGTAAAAACAGTGCTTAGTTTTTTATTTAAAAAATCCAAAGGAATTGTTAGTTTTATAAACAAATGCATATCTTAGCCATTTCATGCTCTAAACGCTTCGTTCCTTTGACAAAAATGAAAAAAAATTTGTACACATTATATAATAGGTACAATTTTTTAATACCTTATAATAATTTTAATTGTTTACATATGTTTAATAAACAAATACAGACTTTTAACATGTTTCAACTGACAGATTTCGATTCTTCAACGGAATAAATTTTGAATAACTTTGAAAAATCCTTCGCTTATGATAACTTTTCAAGCAATAAAAATGTATTACTTTTTAAATAATTTTATAAAAAAATTCACAGCTTGACTACTTGTCAATAAATTGATGTTATTTTTGTCACGGAATTAACCGCTTGTGACTCAGAAAGGACGTTATTTATTAGAAAACTTTGTCAGACGACAAAATTTTTTATTTATTTAACAAAAGTTAAAGAATTACAGATTTTCATAAGTTTTCAACTCAAACATTTCGTTTTTTCAACGGAATCAATTTCAAAGAACTTTGAAAATTCCTTTGCTTATAATTAGAAAGAATCTGTATTATCATCGGAGTTAGTAACGATTGATCATGTGTAGATATCTTTCACAACTGTCAAACTGGAAATCAACAATATCGATCTAAGGTAACTTCTCAAATAAAATAAATTCTTAACGTCTTTTCAGACTAGATGGAGTCGGAATTTTTATATTAAAATTTTTATTTTCTGACAAAAGATCTTTCTCATTCGCTCCGCTGGGAATCGAACCACAGGTCTTCCGATTGCCAGTCGGGTGCTCTTACCACTAAGCTACAACAAAGATCCAAGGCAGATACTTTTTTCAGATATACGATTTTCATAGCAAGGTGTTATGTTTTAATACAAGTTAGATTAGAAGGAATCTGTATTATCATCGGTGTTAGTAACGATCGATCATGTGTAGATATTTAATAATATGTAATATTGAGATATTTATTATATTATTATTTATCATTTAACTTGTATTAAAACATAACACCTTGCTATGAAACGCATATATCTAAAAAAAAGTGTCTGCCTTCGATCTCTCTAGTTTGAATAAACCATAGCGTCAATAACGATATAAATATTAAGAAGAAAATGGGAGTTCTTATTGACTATCTTTTCCAAAAATTTGTCCTGGACCCTACCCTCACTGTACAATGTGAAAAAAATTTGTTGAGCCTTCTACTTTTGATTTTACAATCACAACTTTCATCAGTCTTAAGAAAATTCTCTTTAAGAAAACACGGAAAAATCTCGGTCCTACATTTATATTTTGCCCAATTGCACTTTAAAGATCTAAAAATGGAGAAATTTAAAACAAATGCCCATATCTTTGATTTTTATCGTAAAAAGGGCCATGGAAATTTTGTGAAATGTTTTTTAGAAGAAAATTGTGCAGAAGTGCCAGAGTGTGAAAAAAATAAATTAAAAACAAAACTTCAATCTTTTTCCCAGTACTCTAAAAAACAGTGGAGCAGTGCAAAATATTCAAAAAAAACTTTTGTGTCTAAAAACGCAATGTGGATGAAGATGGATTTTTATTGCTCAATTGGTGATTTCCAACAAAAAAGGTATTAGTAATGGAAATTTTAGAAGCTGCATTTTACTTTGGAACTTTGCAATTATTTTTTAGATTATTCATTTTTCTTGTATTATGTTTCTGGAAATGCGTTTTGTTCATTTTGACTTGAGTTTTGTTCATTGTCAGCACTTGTATCATTAATTATTGACAGAATTTCATAACTATGTTATGCTAAACATAAACTTTTATCATATTCTTGAAATGAAAATGTCTTTACAGCTGTTTTGGTCGTCCAGAAAAATCTTTTCAAAACTGAAAAATTGAAAATTTGAGGATCATCAACAGCGCTGATCAACTTGCTTTCGCTACATTTATGAAGCTAAGAACAGAAGGTAATGAATCAGCTGCTAAGATCGTCAAAAAAGTATCTACATCTCCGAAAAATCAAGCCACATAGATGTTAAATCACTTGAGAATTCAAGACAAGGAGAATTCTAAGGTACCAACAAAGTTATCAGCTTTGGAGGCTGTGAGACTTATTGCTGATGCTGAATTGACGAAAGAGCAGTATCTTCTGATCCGAAGTATATCGAAAGTACATCATCACGATTTATTCCCATCGTATAATGATGTCGTAGAGGCAAAAAAAGATTGTTATCCAACAAACATTCAAATAATTGAAAAGCATTGTGAAGTGAAGCTACAAGACCTACTGTATCATACAACAAGCAGGATTCTCTCACTTCTGACACACCTGATCACGATGCTAATAATGAATTTGTTAAAAATAAGTATCCTTTACACGTGAAATACGGGTTTGATGGTAGTGGAGGACATTCTCGATACAATCAAAAATTTAGTGACTCGGAATCTAGTGATGCTTATCTTTTTGGGACATTCATAGTGCCTATTAGACTGACAGACAAAACAACAAATGCAGTGATCTGGGAAAATCCACGACCTTCCTCTACTCGATTTTGTCGGCCAGTTCGATTACAGTGGGTTCAGGAAACCATTGATGTTTTGAAAAATGAAGATAGGCACATGTGTAACGAAATTGCAAGTCCGGAGCCCTTTATTTCGAATAACACGTCAGTGGAATTTTCTCTAATGCTGACAATGATTGATGGAAAGGTAAAAATTAAAAAAATACTAATATTTAAAAAAAATGTAATGTGAATTTATCATTTATTAAAATTTATTCAAACAGGTCTGTAATGCACTAAGTGGCAGTAAAAGTGCGGAATGATATATTTGTGGAGCTAAGCCATCAGAAATGAATGACTTGAGTATGGTGATGGAGAAAGAAGAGGACAGGTCTACTTTTAAATTTGGTCTTTCTACACTTCATGTCCACATAAGAATGTTCGAATCTCTTATCAAAATTGCAAACCGTCTAGATAGCGAGCAATGGAAGGTAAATAATGTTTTCTCGTCAATTATTTAAACATTCAGATGTGCGGTTTCGATTTTAATTCAAGTTAATATTTCATATAAGTGTATCACATTTTGTTACATTTTTAAATTAGATGGATGTTATCTGAGGGAGCCTTGGAAGCCAATAACTAAAATATTAGAAAATATCGAGAGCGGTTTACAAGGAAGTTTTCTCGCGAAAAGACAGACGAGGACATTTTCTTACGATTGCTTCTCAATTCCTGCCCGAAACTCTCTAGTTCTCGGCCAAAAAAGAGAGTTAGAGATATACCAAAGCGAGTCCAAGATCTCTTGATATTAACGGATAAGCAAAATTATGAATCTCAAGATGACAGTGAAAGTGATTCTAATGAAGCCGAAGAATTAGAAGAAAGTATATTCTAGGTTGATACCGACATCTTACCATCTCAAAATTTGGATAATTTAGTTTTATTGATATGTAAAATTAAAAGAATACATTATTTTTATTTATTACAAAATTCAGTTGTTCATATTTTAATATTCCTATGTCATTTGCGCTGCTATTGAAAAAATACGACTTTTCGTTACTTTTTCATGTTTTGAAACAACGTAAAATTTTTCTAAGATTTTTATATTACCTTCAATTCACCGTTTAAAATTTAGAATTTCAATTTTTGAGTAATTTTGAATTTTTTGTAACATATTTTTCATCATAATCTTTAAAAATCACAAATTAACTATCTTTGTTTAGGTTCGAAAAAAATTTCCAATTTTTCGCCGCCATTTTTTATCCGCCATTTTGAATTTCAAATTTTTTATATCAAATTCATTATCAGTGACCTTCATTATACCTAAATACTAATTTTGGCGAAAATCCAATGAAATTTAGACTTTTGACCAACTTTTTGTCGTTCCTGGACCACTGTGCGTCAATGGAAATATCTATGGTTCGATTCCCAGCAGAGCGAAGGAGAAAGATCTTTTTTCAGAAAATGAGAATTTAAATTTAAATTCAAACTGCATCTAGTCTGAAAAGCCGTTAAGAATTTCTGTTATATGAGGAGATACCTCAGATCGATATTCTTGATTTCCAGTTTCACACTTGTGAAAGATATCTACACATGATCGATCATTACTAACTCCGATGATAATACAGATTCCTTCTAATTTAACTTGTATTAAAACATAAAACCTTGCTATGACAAGCCTATATCTGAAAAAAGTATCTGCCTTCGATCTCTCTAGTAGCTTAGTGGTAAGAGCACCCGACCGGCAATCAGAAGACCTGTGGTTCTTTTCCCAGCGGAGTGAAGAAGAAAGATTTTCTTTTAGAAAATAAAAAAATTTTCCTTTGCTTATAATAGTTTTTCCAGCAATAATAATTTCTCATTTCACTAACAATTTTATAAAAAAATATACAACTTGAATACTGGTTCATAAATTGATGTTTTTGTCATGAAATCGACTGCTGGTGACTCAGAAAGAACCTTATTAATTAGAAAACTTCGTCAGACGATAAAATTCCTTATTTGTTTAAATAAATTTGTCAAACAACTACAGATTTTCACAATTTCCAACTGATAGATTTTATTTTTTCAAAGAAATCAACTTTAAATAACTGAGAAAAATCATTTAATTTCAATACTTTCTCAAGCAATAATAATTTCTTATTTTATAAACCATTTGATAAACAATTTCACAATTTGACTACTTGTCAACAAATTGATGTCGACTTTTTTATGAAATCGACCGCAAATTACTCAGAAAGGACCTTATTTATTAGGAGACTTTATCAGGCGACAACATTTGTTATTTATTCAAATAATATATATATATATATATATATATATATATATAAAATAATAGAAAGGCAGAGTCCGTTGCAGGATGTTGACGGTCCGTTGACGGATGCAGGATCCGTCGACGGATCCTGCATCCAGAATCACAGGCACTGCAGCTCAAACCACCATATATAGTAAAACTTAAATTGTTTAAAGAAACGGTTGATCAATATTCAAAAATGATGAAACCGAGGATCTTTTAGTGAAATTGTTTATTAAAAATACAATTGTTGCTCACTGATAAAATGACATGAGAGATGTATATGTCCAAGTTATTTAGAGTTGATTACGTTGATAACCCGAAATCTGCTGGTTGAAAATTAGCGAAAATATTTATTTGATTATAAAAGTGAGTTAAGTAAATAACAAATTATATAACCTGACAAAGTATCCCAATAAAATGGGGTCCCTCCTGAGTCACTTGCAGCTGATTTAGTAAAAAAAAACTACATTCATTTCTTGAAAATTAGTCAAGTTGTCAATTTTTCTAAAAAATTGTTTATAAAATAAAAAATTATTGTTATTTAATAAAGTGTCATAAGGGAAGGATTTTTGCAAATTATTTAGAGGCAACAAAAAACAAAATTCTTTTGTTGACAACTAGTCAAGTTGTAAATTCTATTATAACAATTTTTATAAAATGAACAATGATTGTTGGTTGTTAAATTATCATAAGAGAAGGATTTTCCTGAGTAATTCAGAATTAGCTTCGTTGAAAGAACGTTATCCGCCAGTTGAAAGTTGAGGAAAAGTTGTATTAGTTTATAAAATTTATTTAAACACCTAACAATTTTCATAAAATAATGACAAATCGTACATATTATTTATTTGTGACAAATTTTTGATCAGATTTGTTAAAGGAATAAAGTCTTTAGAGCGCAAAATGACTAAGATACAAAGTTTATAACATTAATAATTACTTTGAAATTGGAAAAAATTATAAATAAGTATTGATGGTATGTATATCCTAAACCAGAAATTAAAAAATAAAGTCTTCAAGCATTTTTAACCTTGGAATAGCACTTTCACTCATTAATTTGTTTATATGAAGATAAACATTTTTGTTTAGATATTTTCACCTACTGAATATTATTTGTAGGGAGTTTGTTAACAAATATCATGATATTTGGCATAAGTATAAATAGTTGCAAAACATAGAATCGTTTGAAAGAAAATTTAAAGCTAAAATTTATTGTTAAATAAATAAAAAATTTTAATTAAGAACCAGCTCTCACAAATTACTTTGCAATTTAGATAACTTCCATTGAAAAAAAAATTAGTCAAAGTAGGCGCCTCGCGCTTGGAAAAAAGGGTTTCGTAGCCTATCAAGACGTAAATAAATCTTTCAAACATCCCCCTCCCATACTTTCCCTCCCCTACTCCACCTATATTCTTCTACTTTCCCTCTGCTCCCACAATTCCCCTCCCCACAATTCAACCTTCGCTTCCCTCCCTTCC
Source organism: Andricus curvator (assembly GCA_932195095.1). Classification (NCBI taxonomy): domain Eukaryota; kingdom Metazoa; phylum Arthropoda; class Insecta; order Hymenoptera; family Cynipidae; genus Andricus; species Andricus curvator. The sequence goes on along the minus strand of CAKNYM010050483.1, from coordinate 39,465 downwards.
CCAACTTGTTCCTCCTCTACCCTCCCCTCTTCTCAACCCTTTTACATTTCCCCTCACTTCCCTAATTCCTTGAGTTGTGAGTTCATCTTCTCTTGATACACTTGACCAGGGGTGAGAGGATGATGAGGACAAGGGTGGTGGGTATATGGGAATGGAAGTTCAGATGATGGAATAATAAAAGGTTGAGAAAGGATAGGTATATAGAGGAATAAAGTGTAGATGGGAGAAAGAGGGGGGCAAAGAATCAAGGCTGGATGTTGAAGTGCAAAAGGGGAGAGGAGAGGAGGTTGTGGTGATGGATATTAGGAATAAGAGGCAGATGTGCAGAGAGATAAAGGGGCAGGAAAATTTCAGAAGAGCATTGAAAGTGCTAGAGAGGGGGTTTATGTGTCAAGGGTATTGGTGGGAGAGGGGTTTAGGTTTTATGGTTTCGTAGTTCCGGGCAAAAATCCTTATAGTTTCTGTCTTGTGGCCGTCCGTCGTAATTTTATCCGGGGAGGGGAAAGTGAGAGGAGAGAATGTAGGGGAATTAAGTGGGAATGAGGGGAGTCAAAGTAGTAGAAATGAGGTTAAATGAGAATAGAGAAAGCAGGGGAAATAAGGGAAAATAAGAAGAGGAAAAGTAGGGGAAATCATAAGAAATATTAGGAGGGGAAGTAAGGATAAATTATAGGAGGGAAGGTAGAGGACATGTGTGGGAAATGAGGGAGGCGAAGTAAGGAGAAATAAAGGGAGGGGAAGTGAATGGGAGTTAAGGGGGGGGGGGATATGGAAAAAGTTGATAATGATAAGTAGATGAAGTAAGTGGAAATCGTTAAGGGAAAGTGAGGGATTGGAGGTAGGGGAAATGTTTGGGGGTGTGGGACGATAGAGAGAGAAGTGAAGGGAGGATAAGTAGGGTAGTGCGTGTGAGTAGGAGAGAGAAAGTGGTGACTTAGGAAGCGAGTTAGAGAAAGAGGAGTGTTATCTCCAGAAGTGAGGAGAGAGAGAAATAGAGGAGGAAGTTAGAGAAGGGTGGGGTAACGAAGGGTAAAGTGAGAGGAGGAAGTATGGTCTTAATAGGCTACGAAACCCATTTTTATAGGTGCGCAGCATCTACTTTTACTAATTTTTCGAGATATATTGAATAATTGGGTGGGGATACAGTGGGTCAGGGGAGGGGGATATAATAGGAATGGGTTAAAATGGTCAAAGCTGCGAGGAAAGTGTAAGTATGAGAGGGGGTAACATAACAGAGTCGCAAATGGGATAAGGGAGGAAAGGGGGTGTGGGATAGAGAGACTTACGTGAGAAGTCTTTTTTCTCACCTCTTTTAAAAATAGTATACGATATTTTGTATAGAAAACTTTTTTCAATTGTGTAAATGATCCCAGAAATAAACATGGTTTTATAAGAATAATTTCGCTGGAATTTACCACCTAATCTAATTAATTTGTCTCCTTCTCCTCTTCCTCCTCCTCCTTCTCTTCATCCTCCTCCTACTCCTCCTCCTCCTCCTGCTCTTCCTCCTCCTCCTTCGTCACTGCATTTGCCAACTTTTATATCAAAACTTACTTTAGGTAACTTACTTTAAGTTTAAACTTACTTAAAGTAAGTTTTGGTATAAAAGTTGGCAAATGGAGGGCTTATGAAAGCTTGGCCTACGCCTTCGCCATGAAAAACGATAATTGGCTCTGGACGTGTGTCTTTTTTCGCGATCTCGATCGCTGTGGATATCGAGCTTAATCGGTAAGGCGACCTCCGTGGCATCTCCCTTTACTTTAACTCGGCTACATCATTACCACGGTAACGTTAACAGGCGCGGTGGCGGGACGAGGGGAGACTAAAACTTCTAATTACCGTCGCACCGTGGCGATCTAATGAGCAGACCCTCGCAAAAACAAAGTTTCCTGCTAACGAGACCGATTTATTATATAACGTCCTGTTAGTCGAGGGAGGGACCGTGGTTTTCTGTCTCCTGTACAGACTGCGATTCTACTTGCGGATTTCGGTTTTTCGATACTTTAGTCACCAACTCACTATTCTACATTTACAAGTTCCATCAATCTAGGGAGCGTCCACATATAAGGCGCCGTCCATAAACTACATTACCAATTTTGGGCTATTTTTGACCGACCAGACCCCCTTGTTTCAAAAAAATATTTGAATTTTCATCCGAAAAAAGATTATCTATCGAAAGAAAAGAATTTTCAACACAAAAAGGAAAATTTTCAACGAAAAAAAAAACATTTTTAATCAAACTGTTGCATTAATAAATAAATAGTTGATTTTTCAAGCAAAAGACACGAATTTCCACAAATTTTTTGAGCTTTTAACCAAAAAGTTACATTTTCAAGCCAAAAAGACAAATTTTTTGGAAGAAAGTTGAATTAAAAAAAAAAAGTTAATGCCCAACCAAGGAAGATTAATTTTCTGCCAAAAAGATGAATTTTTAGTACAAAAGGATGAATATTCAACAAAATATATTGGACTGAAGTTTCAGACGTCATATGAAGAATTTTTTTTTTTAATTTTTGGCTTATATATTGTCCAAAAACATTAAAAAAATGCACAGAAACTGTTTCTGTACTGGCTAAGGCGATTCCAGTAACAAAAAACCGGAAAAACCATACTCGCAAAGATAGACAGTAAGTTCTCCCCCAAAACGAAGAGGGGGTGACCTTTTTAACCTACCCTATTCGAAAGGTACCGTCAAGAGGTGTTAGAAAAAAATTTTTAAATAATTTTTCCATTTGCCGGCAATAGCTAAAATTGAGAAAAACCGTCAGAAACTCGTGTTTCCAAGGGAAAAGAGTGAGTTCTCCCCCAAAACGAAAAGTGGGTTACTTTTTTAACCTACCGTACTCGAAAGGTACCATCAAGAGGTATTAGAAAAAAAATTAAAAATTTATTTTTCCATATGCGGACAACAGCTAAAATTGAGAAAAACCGTCGAAAACTCGTCTTGCCAAGGACTGTGACTTTTTTAACCTAACCTATTCGAAAGATACCTCTTTATGGTACCTTTCAAATAGGGTAGGCTAAAAAGGTCAACCCCTCTTCGCTTTGGGAGAGAATTCACCGTTTTCCCTTCGGAACACGAGTTTCTGACGGATTTTCTCAATTTTAGCTATTATCCGCGAATGAAAACATTATTTTAAAATCTTTTTCTAGCACCTGTTGACGGTACCTTTCGAATAGGGTAGGTTAAAAAATTCACCTCCTCTTTTTTTTGGGGAAGAACTCACCGTTTTCCCTTGGGAACACGATTTTCTGACGGTTTTTCTCAATTTTAGGTATTGTCCGCAAATGGAAAAATTATCTTTGAATTTTTTTCTAGCACCTCTTGATGGTACCTTTCGAATAGGGTAGGTTAAAAAAGTCACCCCTCTTCGTTTTGGGAGAGAACTCACCGTTTTCCCTTGGAAACACGATTTTCTGATGGTTTTTCTCAATTTTAGCTATTGTCCGCAAATGGAAAAATAAATTAAAATTTTTTTTCTAATACCTCTTGACGGTACCTTTCGAATAGGGTAGGTTAAAAAAGTCACCCCCTCTTCGTTTTGCGAGAGAACTCACCGTTTTCCCTTGGAAACACGATTTTCTGAAGGTTTTTCTCAATTTTAGCTATTGTCCGCGAATAGAAAAATTATTTTTAAATTTTTTCCTAGCACCTCTTGATGGTACCTTTCGAATAGGGTAGGTTAAAAAAGTAACCCCCTCTTTGTTTTGGGGGAGAACTCACCGTCCTTGGCAGGACGAGTTTTCGACGGTTTTTCTCAATTTTAGCTGTTGTCCGCAAATGGAAAAATAAATTTTAAATTTTTTTCTAATACCTCTTGACGGTACCTTTCAAATAGGGTAGGTTAAAAAAGTAACCCCCTCTTTGTTTTGGGGGAGAACTCATCGTATATCCTTGGCAAGACGAGTTTTCGACGGTTTTTCTCAATTTTAGCTGTTGTCCGCAAATGGAAAAATAAATTAAAATTTTTTTTCTAATACCTCTTGATGGTACCTTTCGAGTAGGGTAGGTGAAAAAAGTCACCCCTCTTCGGTTTGGGGGAGAACTCAGCGTTTTCCCTTGGGAACACGATTTTCTGACGGTTTTTCTCAATTTTAGCTATTGTCCGCAAATGGAAAAATTATTTTTGAATTTTTTTCCACAACACCTCTTGATA
>CAKNYM010050483.1:4416-35298 GCA_932195095.1 Andricus curvator | reverse complement strand
GGTTTTTCTCAATTTTAGCTATTGTCCGGAAATGGAAAAATTATTTTAAAATTTTTTTCTAACACCTCTTGATAGTACCTTTCGAATAGGGTAGGTTAAAAAAGTCACCCCTCTTCGTTTTAGGAAAGAACTCACCCTTTTCCCTTGGGAACACGATTTTCTGACGGGTTTTCTCAATTTTAGCTATTGTCCCCGAATGGAAAAATTATTTTTCAATTTTTTTCTAGCACATCTTGATGGTACCTTTCGAATAGGGTAGGTTAAAAAAGTCACCCCCTCTTTGTTTTGGGGGAGAACTCACCGTTTTCCCTTGGGAACACGATTTTCTGACGGTTTATCTCAATTTTAGCTATTGTCCGCAAATGGAAAAATTATTAAAAATTTTTTTCTAACACCTCTTGATGGTACCTTTCGAATAGGGTAGCTTAAAAAGGTCACCCCCTCTTCGTTTTGGGAGAGAACTTACTGTTTATATTTGCGAGCATGGTTTTTCCGGTTTTTTGTTACTGGAATCGCCTTAGCCAGTACAGAAACAGTTTCTGTGCATTTTTTTATGTTTTGGGACAATATATAAGCCAAAAATAAAAAATAAAAAATTCGTCATATGACGTCTGAAACTTCAGTCCAATACAAAATATTTGAATTTTCAACAAGATAATTCAATTTTTAACAAAATAGTACATTTTCAACCAAATAGTTGAGCTTTCAACATACCAAGATAAATTTCGAACCAAGAAGATTAATTTTCTACCAAAAGACGAATTTTTCAGAAATACATCAATTTTTAAGCAAATAGTTGTATCGTTAACAAAGAAGAACACTTTTATACCTAAAAATACCAATATTCAATAACAAAATTGAGTTTTCAAGACAAAAGGTCAAATATTACAGAAAAAGTTGTCTGTTGAACGGGTAATGATGAATTTTTAACAAGAAACTTAATTTTCAGTTAGGAAAGATGAATTTTAAACCAAACGAAAAATATGAGTTTTCAGCAAAAAGTTAACTTATAACCAAATCATTTCATTTTCTACGAAATTGTTGAAGTTTCAAGAAAAAAGACGGATGTTCATAAAATTACATAACATTTTTACCAAATGATTTAATTTTTAACTTATAAAGAATATATATTCAACCAAAAATGGAAGAATTAAATTTTCAGGTAATAAATTAATTTTAAACGAAAAAAAAAAGAATTTTAAACAAAATAGTTAGATTTTTGATGAAAGAGGTGAACCTTAAAAAAACGAATTTTCAATTAAACTGTTGAATTTTGAAGCCAAAAAGACAAACTATTTACAAAACGGTTGAATTTTCAACCCCTATATATGATTTGTCAGCAAATAAGATACTTTCCCTACTGATTGATTACATTTTAAAATAAAGAGATTAATTGTTAGCCAAATAATAACATCTTCTACCAAAATAGTTGATTTTACGACAACTAATATGATTTAAAAAAAAATTTAATTTAAATAAAATTTCTAATTCCTTACAAAATTGACGAATTTTCAAGTCAAAAAGACCAATTTTCTACAAAACAGTTGAATTTTCAACGAAGAAGATCAATTTTCTACCAAAAAGACAAATTTTCAAGAAAATACATGAATTTGTAACCAAATAGTTGAATTTTCAACTAGGAAAGAGCAATTTTCAATTAAATTAATAAATTCATAACCAAAAACAAAACAGTTACATTTTTAGTTAAAGAAAATTATTGCTAAACAAAAAAAAATTTCAACAGAAGAGATCCACATTCAACCAAGAACATTAACTTTTTACTAAAAAAGACGACTTTTCAAATTTCGTTTAATTTTTGGACGAATATTAATTTTTTTTAACTGAAAATTTAACTATTTTATTTTTGGTTGCAAATTCATCTTCTTTATTTGAAACTTCAACTCACTGGTTGAAAATTTATGTGTTTTGTTGATCATTCGTCTTTTTTGGTAGAAAACTAATCTTCTTGGTGAAAAATCAACTTTTTGGTTAAAAATTGATTTTTGGTTGTTGAAGATTCATAATTTTAGTTAGAAAATCATCTTCTTGGCTGCAAATTAAACTGTTCTGCTGAAAATTCTTTTATTGTAAGGAAATAATTTTCTTGACTGCAAATGCAAATATTCTGTTTTGGTTGAAATTGATATTTTAAATTTGAAATTGACTTTTTCTGATTGAAAATTCATGTATTTTGTTGAAAATTCGTCATTTTCTGTATAAAATTAATCTTCTTGGTTAAAAATTTATTATTTTTGGTTAAAAATGAAACTGCTTGGTTGGAAATTAACTTTTTTGTTCAAATTTATATTTTCGGGATACAAATTCAACTGCTTAGTAGAAAATTCGTATTTTTGGCTTCAAAATTCAACAATTTGGTAGAAGCTGAAACTACTTGGTTGAAAATTATCTTTTTATTTAAAAACTCGTATTTTTGGTTAAAAACTCAACTATTTTTTTAGTAAATTGAACTATTTGGTTAAAAATTGAACTATTTATTTGAAAATTCAACTATCTTCTTAGAAATTCGTTCTTTTTTCTGTGAAATTTTTTTTTTCTCCTGGAAAATTTACTATTTGATTTTTGGTTCAAAATTGATTCCTTTCAAGTTGGAAATTCATCTATTTGGTAGAAAATGTATGTATATTGTCAAAAATTCGTCTATTTGGGTGAAAAATTAGTCTCATTTGTTGAAAAATCATCATTTTGGTTGAGAATTCAAATATTTTTTCAAAATTTCGTCTTTATTAGTTGAATTCAACTGGTTAAATTTTTTTTTTTTTTTTTTGAAAATTAGTTTTTTAAACTGAAAATTCAACGATTCCATTTCTGGTTGAAAATTTATCTTCTTTCGTAGTAAAATTTAACTATTTGATTGACAATTGATCTTTCTTTATTGAAAATTAACGATCTTATTGTAAATTTGTCTTTCCCGGCTCAAAACTCAACTATTTTCTAAACCATTCGACTTTTTAACTTGAAAACTAAATTATTTTGTCGAAAAGTCATCTACTTGGGTAGAAACCCAATCCTTAGTTGGTTGTTAATTCGCTTTTTTGTTGAAAAGTAATTTTTTTAAACTTGAAATTTACCTATTCTATTTTCAGTTGAGAACTTATCTTTTTTCATTACAAAATTAAACTATTTGGTTGAAAATTAATGTGATTTGTTGAAAATTCGTCTTTTGATAGAAAATTAATCTTCTTGGTTGAAAATACATTTTTGTCCGTTAAAAATTCAGTTATTTGGTAAAAAATTCAACTACTTTTTTGAAAGTTTAATTATTTTGTTGAGTACTTTTATGGTAGAAAAATGATCTTTTCGGCAGAAAATGAACTTAAATGCACTTTTTTCTCGAAAATTCAACTTTTCGTACTGAAAATTCAACTGCTTTCTAAAAATTACGTCTTTTTGGTTTGAAAATTCAACAATTTTGTTGAAAATGCAACTATTAAATTTTTTGTGCCCATAATATTGGACTTTAATTTATCGAAACGGATTTTCATTTTAATTTTGGATCAGAGATGTGTGACGTTAGGGCAAAGCCCCGCCACTTTCCAAATTTAAAGAATTACGAGTTCTTAAGTCCATTTAATTCTTAATTAAATTCTATCGAATTGCATTGCATTTTCAAAATAATTTTCCATAGAATTTCCTCAATTGAAACAAACGTTGAAATTTAAATATTTCAGTAAAAACTGATTCTGAACCATTTCTCCAATTGCTTCTTTCCTTCCATCCGTCCATCGCTCCTGCGTAAGTATGTATACATACCACCTTGGTTTGCCACGCAAGAATTTTGATTGGGTCGCAAAAGGGGAGTCACCCCCTCCCCCGCAGTTTTTTTTCCAATGAAAATATTTCGGGATCGCGTAGTAGCGACGCAATTAGCGTGACTGTTAACTTTGTCGGGTTAACCCTTATAGGGTCTTACCATCCTCCTCACTTCTCTTTCTCTTCTTTCATTCCCAAGTTGTGCTTCTTTATTCTTTCAGTCTTGACTTGCAACAAACCTCTCAATTTATAATAATAATTAAGTAGAACTGTATAATATAAATTTTAAATAGCAAAATATACTCACAAATAGTTTTTTCTTCTTCGAAGTTTGAACTCTCACAAATGACCTTCAATCTTTGACCCGTTACCTATGATGCTGAACTTTGGCAACAATGTCTCTGAACGATTACCTTCCTTTTTTGATCTTTAACATTTGCAGCCTAACCTTTGACGTTGATCAACGTCACAATATAATATTTCATCTCTAACCTTCGGCGTTTGACCTCTCACGAATGACTCTTGACCCTTGATTTCTGACCATTGAAATATGGGGCTATTCAAAAACTACGTCACGCTTTTTTGAACACAAACCTCCTAATTTATAATAATAATTAAGAAGAATTGTATAATATAAATTATAAATAGCAAAATATACTGCAAAATATTTTTTGCTTTTTCGAACTTTAAACTCTCACAATTTACCTTTAATCTTTGACCCATCACCTTTGACGCTAAACTTTGGCAGCAATGTCTCTGAACTATCACCTTTCTTCTTTGCTCTTTCATATTTGCACCCTAACCTTCGACTTTGATCAACGTCATAATATAATATTTCAGCTCTAAACTTCGACCTTTGACCTCTCACGCATGACACTACGGCACGCTATTTTGAACACTTTTCCACCCCCTCCCCTTCTTCGTCACATACCATCACATAAAGATTGAACCCCAATACGACCAATACGACCACCCCTTTTCAGTCAAACTTTTTGTTTCGATTTAATTTGAGAAATGCAGACTTTACAACCGAAAATGCTCTTACAATAGAGAAAATAGGGTAATTTTTTACGGAAATAGGGAATACGTTTTTTTAAACGAAATAATATTGATACCAAATTGAATTAAATATAAAACGTTTTAAATTCTTGAGATTTCAAGTCGAAGTATATTGCATTTTCAACGAAATAGTTCAATTTTCAAGAAAAAAGTTTTATTAAAAATTGTTTGACTTTTGAACCCAAAAAGATGAATTTTCACCAAAAAAATTAATGTTTAAGCAAACAGTTGCATTTTCAGCTAAAAAGTTAGATCTTCAAGACAAAGAGAGGAATTTTTTAGAAAACAGTTGAATTTTCAACAAAAAAGTTAATTGTAAACCAAAAAAGTTAAATTTTTAACCAACAAAGATGAATTCTTCACCAACAAAGATGAATTTTCAACCAAAAAAGATGATTTTAACAAAAAAGTTGAATTTTAAACAACATATTTAAATTTTCATTAAAGTATATGTATTTTTAATCAAATAGTTGAATTTTTGATTTAAATAGATATATTTTCAACCAAAAAGAAGAATGTTCAAGCAAACAGTTACATTTTTGACCAAAAAATGACTTTTTAACCAAATAAATCAATTTTTAACAAAATAATTGAATTCTTAAAAAATTAATTGAACTTTTTACTCAATAGTGGAATTTTCAACCTACCAAGATGAATTTTTCAACCAAATGGTCGAATTTACAATCAATAAAGTTGAACTTCAACAATTGCATTTTCACCCAAAAAGTAAAATTTTGAACCCAAGAAGACGAATGTTTTTAAACACAGTTGAATTTTGAACAAAAAAATTTACTTTCAAACAATTTTAAACCAAAAACACGAATGTTCGACAAAAAAGTTGAATTTTCGACCAAAAAATTATTTTTCAAACAAATAAATAAATTTTGAACAATATCAATTAATTATCAACCATAATGATAAATTAAAAAAATATAGATGAATTTTCAATTGAATAGTTAAATTTTTAACATTTAAAGAATAAATTCTCAACCAAAAAAGTCCATAGTTAAAATTTCGGAAAAAAGTGAATTTTTAAACAAAAACAAAAAACGAATATTCATGAAAATAGTTAGATTTTAAACAAAATAGGTGAGTTTTGAAGAAAAAAATTGATTTTTAACAAACTAGTTCAACTTTCAACCAGCTAATTCAATTTTCAACCAAAAAAGATGAATTTTCAACCAAATAGTTAAATTTTACGCCAAAAATATGAAATTTTCACCAAATAGTTGCGTTTTTTCTACAAAAAAGATGACCTTTTTACCAAAAGAGACGATTTTTCAAACCAAAAAGTCAAATTTTTTACAAAACAATTAAATTTTCAATCAGAAAATATGATTGTTCAATACAAATTTGTTTATTTTCAACCAAAAAGTTCAATTTTCTACCAAATTTATGAATTTTTGAGCCAAAATGATGAGTTTTTACATGACAGTTGAATTTTAACCTGTAAATATGAGTTAATTAAAAAAAAAAAAACCTAATTCAATACGAAACAGTTGAATTTTCAACTAAAATGATGAATCTGCAATCAAAAAATGTATTTTTTACAAACTAGTTCAACTGTCAATCAAGTAGATAAATATTTAACAAACTAGTTCAACTTCTAATCAAAACAGATTAATTTTCACCCAAACAGTTCTATTTTTAACCAACGAAGATAAAATTTCTACAAAAAAAAAGAAAAGAAATAAATTTAAAAAAAAATTTAAAAATTAAAAATAAATTTCCAACCAAAAAAGTTGAATTATTAATAAAATAGTTCATTTTTTTGCCAGAAAAGATGACTTCTTAACAAAATAGTTGAATTACGAAAAATATAAATTATTTTTCAACCGAATAGTAGAATTTTTAACCCAACGCGATGAATTCTCTTCGAAAAATAATGAACTTTTAGATAAAAATAGTTAGATTTTTATCTTGCGTTCCATTCATTCAGTTCGCATTTGTGCGGAAAAAGCGTTGAAAGGGGAGGTTTCTTGAAAACAGGAGAAAAAAGATGAATTCTTTGAAAAGGGATAGAATAATATTTAAATACTTTACTCGTAAAATAAAATCGCAGACTTTTTTTCAAGCATTTCAAAAAATTGTTCTACAAAATTATGTTTTCAATGTGTTATGTCACAATCTGCATTAGGTCCTCCTTCCTACGTGACAAATGCTCACAAAATCTGTTAGCTCTAGCCTCTCCTTGAAGTGTGAACTTGTTTTTGAACGCCTTTCATATTCTTTGACCCATTACCTGTTTTCCTCTACTTCTGACATTTCACCGTCGACTCCTGACCTTTGACCTCTCTAACCTTTTTATAGACTCTCCCCTAGCAGTGTGACGTAGTTTTTGAACGGCCCCTATGCTCTTTGACCCATTACATGTTTTCCTTGACCTCTCACATTTCAACCTCGATTCCTGACTTTTGACCTCTCTGACCTTTTTATAGACCCTCCGCTATGAGTGTGACATATTTTTTGAAGGGACCCTATGATCTTTGACTAATTACCTGTTTTCCATGTCCTCTGACATTTCACCGTTTATTCCAGATCTTACACCTCTCTGACCTTTTTATAGACCCTTCCCTAGGCGTGTGACGTAGTTTTTGAACGGCTTCTATGATCTTTGATGAATGACCTATTCTTCTTGACCTCTGACATTTCACCGTTGACTCCTGACCTATGATCTATTGAGCTTTGTCCTCTCTAACCTTTTTATAGACTCTCCCCTAGCAGTGTGACGTAGTTCTTGAACGGCTCCTATGATCTTTGACCCATGTCCTGTCTTCCTTGACCTCTGACATTTCACTGTTGACTCCTGACCTATGATATCATAAGCTTTAGCCTCTTTGAACTTTTCAATGAGCCTCCCCTAGCAGTGTGACGTGGTTTTTGAACGGCCCTTATGAGCTATGACCCATAGACTGTTTTACTTGACCTCCGTCATTTTACCTTCGACTCATAAACTATGATGTCCTGAGCTTTGACCTCTCTGACCTGTTTATAGACCCTCTTCTAGGCGAGTGTAGTAATTTTTGAACGCCCTTCTATGATCTTTAACCCATGTCCGGTTTTCCTTGACCTCTGACATTTCACAATTGCCTCCTGACCTATGATCTCCTAAGATTTAACCTCTCTGACCTTTTTAATGACCCTTTCCTAGCAGTGCGACGTAGTTTTTGAACGTTTCTTATGATCTTTGACTGTTTTGTGTGACCCCTGCCATTTCAACTTTGACTCTTGACCTATGATCTCTCAACCTTTGACCTCTGTGACCTGTGTCGGGAGATTAAAAGATTGAAAATTTTGAAAAAATCAGAGACTCAACTTCTGTGTTCTTTGACGAGGAAAAGTACGATTTACGGTCAGTGTCACTGTTTTGAGATGAGGATTTCGTTACGAGAGTCCTGGGTGAAATAGATGGATGGACACCGGGCAGACGTACTACACTCTCACTGTTTGTAATAAATTGTTCCATAAAAACAATATAATGTAAACTTATGACACTTTAATTGGACATGCATACCTGCTGGAATGGCGAAGTAGTACATCGTGCTTTAGCCAGCGCTAATTAGTGCGGGTTTTTACGCTCAAATGAATAAAAACGATGGTTTTTTTTCCACTTCATTTCACTAAGCCAGATTGTTTAATGAATTCGAAGCTGTGCCGGATTTTGCTTCAAACATCGCTCGTGCTATTAACTCTATCTCGACTTATGCTTTCATCATAGCATTTGCTCTTTCTGTTCACCATTGAAAAATCAAAAATACATTTATATCCCTCCTCCCCCTATAAACAGCAGTATCTGAGTGGTGATTCTCGACTCGTTACTATCTCAAATGTTAAGCACGGCCGGGCGCGGCGAGCGCTCGGATGGGTGAACATTCGGGATTCTCGCCTAGGGGCCGTCTATAAACTACATTACGGATTTTTAGCTAATTTTGACCCCTTCGTCCCTTCTCGTTGACGAAATTATTCTGTCCGCCCCCCCCCTCTCAAAAATGACGTGGCCGTTAACTGAACGCAGATTTCGCGTTTCGTCTACATTTTTTCGCGTTACCAATGCGCCTATGTGACCGTGTGGTGAACTCAAAGGTTCGGTAATGAATAAAGAATAATTTAAAATAATAAAATATCAGACTTCGCAGTCCAACATGATCTTAAAATACTTTAAATTCTTTCAACTAAAAATGGTTCGATTTCCTCATTGGGTTCTATTGACTCACTTCGCAATTAGGCGAAAAAACGAGGAAAGGGGGAAGTTTCTTGAAAACAGGAGAAAAAAGAAGAATTCTTTAGAAGAGGGGAAAAGAGGGGATTCGGTGAAAGAGTTTGAAGTCTGAAATATAAAAGTGATTTTCAAACTTAGTAAGTAATTATAGAACAGCACCATTTTAGGGCCATGTTTCGCTTTCAGGGTAACATTTGCTCTTTCTATTTACCATTAAGAATTACAAATACATTTGTATCCTTCTCCTCCCATAGACGGCAGTAGCTGAGTGGTGATTCTCGACTTGCTAGTATCTCCAATGTTAATAACGGCCGGGCGCGGTGAGCGCTCGGATGGATGACTGTTCGGGATTCTCGCTTAGGGGCCGTTCATAAACTAACGTTACCAATTTTTGGCATTTCTCGTCTGTCGAAAACCGGCTGTACCTAGGAGTTTCGCTTTTCTGCAGTGTTTCACGTCTCTGATCAAATCTTCAGGCGAATGCGAGCGCGTCTAATAAAAATTCGGTTGCTGACGCTATGCGATTTTGGAGCTGACCATAAACTACGTTTCCAATTTTATGGGGAAGGGAAGTCGCACCAAAAATTACGTAATCAACTTGGAAACATCTGGCTAAAGCATGGGTCACGACTGAATGGAAGAATGGTTCAAGCCTTGTTGTTGCCAGACTTTCATACTCGTTACACACTAAACACAAATTAATATTCTTAACAACACGCAAGGGTTAGAGAACATTAGCCTGCGTTAAAAATTAAAATCTGAAGTTTGCCAGTAACCGACAGACAATCTCTAAATAGTAATTCAAAGATCCGGGTGTACCGGTTCGTGCCCCAGGTAATTCAAGACGTCATCTACGAGACCTTTTGAAAAAATTTAAATATCGCCAATACTTAAAACAACTCCAGATAGTAAGTCGACGAGCCGAGTGCACCAGATCATGCACCCGGTAGTTAATACCTCATCTAAGAGAACTTCTTGAAAATCTAAACTGTGCTAATAGCCCAAACAACTTCAAATTGTGAGGCGACGACCGTGGTGCACCGAATCGTGCACCAGATAGTTCAAGACGTCATCACCAAAATGTTTTTGAAATTTTAAATGCTCTTGATAGCTGAAACAACTATAAATGATGAGTTAATTACACCAAAACGTGGAACAGACAGTTCAAGACTTCATCTACCAGAACTTTTTTAAAATCTAAATTGTGCCATAAGAAAAAATAACTCAAATTGTGAGTCGACGACCTAGGTGCAACGAATCATACACCAGTTAGTTTAAAACGTAATCTACAATAACTTTCTCAAAATTCAATTGCGCTAATAGCTGAGACAACTTCAAATGGTGAGTCGACGTCTCGGGTGCACTGAATCGTGCACTAGGTAATTCAAGGTGTCATCTATGAGAACTTTTTCAATATTTAATTTGTGCCAACAGCCAGAACAACTCCAAAAGTTGATTCGAGGACCCGGGTGCCAAATAGTGCTAATAGTTAATAGAAAGAAGTATTTTTACTTTTTTGCTAATGTTTTAAGAATATTAATTGAAATATTAATTTTTGAAATTATTTTAAATCGATTGATTTGAATTTGATGCGACATAAGACCACCAAGCCTTTGTAATCTTGGCCCATACTCACCCTACTCTAAACTAGAATGTGTTGCATGGAAGACAAGGCCGCCAAGGCTTCGCAATTTTGATCTATTTCTACCCACTCTAAATTTGAATGTTCTCGGCGGATCACAAGCCCGCCAAACCTTTTTAGTCTTAACCTATTCTAAACCAACTTCCAAATAGAATGATCTTGTTAAGTTGCAAGACAGATAAGCCTTTACAATCTTGACTCACTCTTACCCTACTGTGAATTAGAATGTGATCCGTGCAAGACAAGGCCGCCAAACCTTCACAATATTGACCTATTCCTACCCTCTCTCAATTAGAATGTTCTTGTCGGATCGTAAGACCGCAAAGCCTTTGCAATCTGGATTCATTCCTAATCCACTATAAATTGGAATGTCTCCTTTTGGTCACAATGCCGCGAAGCCTTTGAAATATTGAACCATCCTCATCCCACTATAAGTTATAAAGTTCATGGTGGGTCACAATACCACAAAGCCTTCGCAATCTTGACCCATTCTTAGCTCACTTCAAATTTGAATGTGCTCGGTGGATTTTAAGACCGCAAAGCCTTTGCAATCTTGACCCGTTCTTACCCACTCTAAATTTGAATGTACTCGGTGGATTTTAGGACAGCAAAGCCTCTGCAATCTTGACCCAATATTGCCCCACTCTAAATTTGAAAGCGCTCGGTGAATTTTAAGACCGCAAAACTTTTGCAATCTTGGACCATACTCACCCTACTCTAAACTAGAATGTGTTACATGGAAGACAAGGCCGCCAAGGCTTCGAAATCTTGATCTATTTCTACCCACTCTAAATTTGAATGTTTTCGGCAGGTCACAAGCCCGCCAATCCTTTTCAGTCTTAACCTATTCTAAACCCACTTGCAAATAGTATGATCTTGTTAAGTTGCAAGACAGATAAGCCTTTGCAATTTTGACTCACTCTTACCCTACTGTTAATTAGAATGTGATCCGTGCAAGACAAGGCCGCCAAGCCTTCACAATATTGACCTATTCCTACCCTCTCTCAATTAGAATGTTCTTGTCGGATCGTAAGACCGCAAAGCCTTTGCAATCTAGATTCATTCCTAATCCACTATAAATTGGAATGTCTCCTTTTGGTCACAATGCCGCGAAGCCTTTGAAATATTGAACCATCCTCATACCACTATAACTTATAAAGTTCATGGTGGGTCACAAGACCGCAAAGCCTTCGCAATCTTGACCCATTCTTACCCTACTTTAAATTTGAATGTACTTGGTGGATTTTAAAACCGCAAAGCCTTTGCAATCTTGACCGGTTCTTACCCCACTCTAAATTTGAATGTGCCCGATGGATTTTAGGACCGCAAAGCCTGTGAAATCTTGACCCAATATTGCCCCACTCTAAATTTCAAAGCGCTTGGTGGATTTTAAGACCGCAAAACCTTTGCAATCTTGGCACATACTCACCCTACTCTAAACTAGAATGTGTTACAGGGAAGACAAGGTCGCCAATGCTTTACAATCTTGATCAATTTCTACCCACTCTAAATTTGGATGTTTTCGGCGGGTCGCAAAACCGCAAAGCCTTTGCAAACTGGATTCATTGCTAATCCACTATAAATTGGAATGTCCCATTTTGGTCGCAATGCCGCGGAGCCTTTGAAATATTGAACCATCCTCATCCCACTATATCTTATAAAGTTTATGGTGGGTCACAAGACCGCAAAGCCTTCGCAATCTTGACCCATTCTTACCCTACTTTAAATTTGAATGTGTTTGGTGAATTTGAAGACCGCAAAGCCCTTGAAATCTGGACCCAATCTTACCACACTCTAAATTTGAATGTGCTAGGTGGATTTTAAGTGCGCAAATCATTTGCATTCTTTACCCGATCTTACCCCACTCTAATATAGAATGTTCACATACATTACGCCTTGAACTGCCTGGTGCACGATTCTGTGAACCCGGGTCGTCAACTCACCATGTGGAGTTGTTTCGGCTATTGACACAATTTAAATTTAAAAAAGCTCTTAAACTGTATAGGGGCATACTTATACATTAGGGTTACCCCCCCCCCCCACTAATGGAGTTTTTGGTTCAAAAAGTTACCGACGTCGAATATCTTAACCGATTTTCAAGATACTTTTTCTAAATTTAAGCTTATCTTATATATGAAACATGTAAGTGTGCAAAGCCTTTGGTACCGACAAAGTGATTGACTTGATTATTTAAAGAATCTTTTAATGCCTTTCCAGATTAAGGTTATATTTATTTTTTAAGTAACACAATTTTTCCAATTGGCAACAATTTAAAAGGCAGCTTTCCTGTTGCTTGCAATTTGTAAATCCTCATTTCAACACTTCCAATTAATTTCATTCTGGTATTTTTGTTGCACGGATATTATTCTCCAAATGTAAAGAAATGAATCTGCAGAAAAGAATAATTTTTTTTCTTTAAAACTGCGATGTATCGTCGAATTCAGTATATATTTTATGTTCACTAAATTTAAAAATATTTTTACAACACGAGCTATGATATCAATCAAAAAATTCCCCACTTCGGTTTGAAAATGCGACTACATTAGAGATAAAATCCAAACTAGTTTTATTTATTAATATTTGAAAAGCAAAATAAAAATAGAAAAGCATTCCAATATTTAAGTAAAATCACATTATTATGTGCGTTTTTTGATTATACTTCGGCTTGCAAAAACCTTAGAGGCAAATATTATCCATTCTGTGAGTTTTTTCTCAAAACATGATGACCAGGAAATCGAAAAATTCTAAGGCCGTTTTACATCTTACAATTTCAGACAATCTATTTTCAAAAAAATCATTCTTGAGATAAAAAGAAATGATCCCGCAGTAAAGCGAAATTCAACTTATCGCCAAATCTAGAAAATTATTCCATACAATTTGTAAAATTTATAAAATTAAGAGCAAATTGTACCCTATAATTCTGGACCAAGGACATTGAATAAATGGTACGTGATTGCTGAGTAATCATAATAAATTTTTACTCGTGGAATGGAAATTTTCCTGCGAAGATAAAAATTCGAGATTCGTCGCTTGCGTTCATTTGTTATCAGATACAAGGTCACATCTCAAATATACTCCATCGGACACAACTTATTTCCGAATTTTGAGAATCTAACCATAATCATTTAATTACAATAATATTATTAAGAGTTATTCGCTTTTTACTCACGATAAGTCAAGAATTTTTCGACAATACAGGGTGATCACAGGTCTGGAAAAACCTGGAAATCATGGAAAAGTCAAGAGCTACAATAGTAAAATTTCAATTTTCACCAAATGCTGAATATAAAAATTATCTAACAAATTTCCTGTTGCACCTACATCAGAAATATCCTTTTCTCTATGAAAAAACGTCTATAATCCAAAAAAACTCTTTTCGAATAAAAGAAATAAATTCTGAAGAAGCTGTAGCCATGTATGTGCCATCATCGGAAAAAGCAATTTTTCGTCTGATCGTGAAATTTAAAATTGTTCTTAAAAATTCCCGGCTGTTCCCAGACTGGCAAAAATATCGTTTTTTCCATTAAATTTACTGTCAGAAATCTGAATGAACTCTGGTCTGAATAAAAAAGAATTCCGAAAAAACTGTATAAATTTACAGGCACAAATCGGAAAATTCGATTTTTCACCTAAAGCTGGACTTTATGTACTATTGGTCAGGGAAAATAAAAAGCTGTCAGGGAAACATCAGGGAAAAGTTAGGGAATACTGAAAATAAAGATTTCCGGCCACCCTTAAATTATATAATTTTATTTGAGCAAAAATACTTTAAATACACAAATTAATCGTTAGATTTTCTACTATAAAAAATCAAGCGCCCTGCTTTGGAATCTGACGTACGTATCTTATCATCCCGTATTTTTAGCTTCGCAGAAAATTTCATTCCACGCGACTAAAAATTTGTTCTGATTACTCAACAATTACGTAATATTTATTCATGTCCTTCGTCTGGATTTCAAGAGTAGTGTTTGCTCTTTACTTTATGAATTTTAGAAACTAAGACAAAAAAATTATTCTTCAATTAAAATAAATTTTTTGTTGAAGAGCAACAATTACTTTTTTTATTGGAAAAAGATTCTTGTTGGAACAACAAACTATATCTGCAATTAAAATTAAAAGAATAAGCAAGACATTTCATTGAATGGAATAAACTTTTCTTTGAGTCCAACGCAATTCTAAAATTCCTTTGATTCAAAGAAGTTTTTCCCGGATGTATGAAAAAATTGTGAAAGATTTCCGTACTAGTATATATTAGATATATTATTATTATATAATATATTCCATATACAGTTTTAATTAATTAAATAAATTGTAGATTGCAACGGAAACAATGAAAAGATATTGTAGAAAACTTTACGTAATGACCAGAATATTATGACAGAAATAAATTAAGAATTCATAAAATGCAAGAGAAATTGAAGGGTGGCATCTCACAATGAGATGAGCGATTTTTTCTAAAAACTTTTTATTGCATAGGAAATTCTTGAAAAATCTAATACACGTGGTGTGGAAAAAATTCATTCGATGTCGCTTTTTCTAATCACGGAGGAAAATGGATGGTCAAAGTTAGAGGGTCAAAATTTAGAGAACCAGTCCGTTCTTCTAGATGATCTAAAGAGCCATCCATAATTTTTTTGACGTAGTCGGAGAGGCTCTCATTTTATGACATTTTTATGACATTTTATAGTCAGACTCCCTATCAGGGATAAGCAAAGTATTCGTTCGGGATGGTCAATACGATCATCTTGTTTTCATTCATCTCGACCATACACGGAAGAGCAAATGACCCATCGCGGAGGGCCAACCTGATTAGTTACCGTTGGCGTGTTTATTTAAAATGATTGAATGTGTAAGTCAAATGTTCACAACAAATCATAAATGTAAAGTGCATAAGAATATTAGGAATAATTCTAAATTCATATTTAGGATGAAAAAGATATTCCTTCTTTTTAAATTAAAATCGATCATTTATTTTTTAGGAGAAAATCTAATAAATAATTTAAATTTCACTTTATAAGTCTTTCTTGTAAGCAAATAATTATTTTTAATAACTTCACTCTTATTATTTTCTGTACACAATGGCTTTTCACATTTAATCATTTCAAATGAGCGCGCCAACCTTAACCAATCCGGTTGCCGACGCGATGCTTGCAGTGTGAAAGGATACGAGAGTTGATAGCACCGTGGTCTAGACTCTCGACTCTAGAGCATTTCCGGAGTGAGTGTCATGGCTTGTTGATTGAATCAAAAGGCCAAAAAAAAAAAAAAAAAGAAGAAGAAGGAGTGAGTGAATGTCATTGAGCCGTTCAGCGTCAAATTTGCTGTGTATTGAACTTAAACATGTTTTTAGTAAGTTCAAACTGCTTTTCGATATTTCGAACATTCGTGGAGAGTGAAGTGCATAAGAGAAAACATGATGGAAAGTGAATTAAGCCTATTCTTTTGAATTTTCAACGTCAAAGTTGATGCTTCCAAGGGATTTAGGATAAAGGCGTAACTATACGTTCAGCTATCAACTTGTTGTCACCGTGTCGTTAAAAAACTGAAAACGTGCAAAAAATTCCAGCATTCATTGATGATGCAGAAAGTAACGAGATGTAGGATATTGGTTTCTGAATTCACTTCAATGTTTGAAATCTTACAATTCAATGTGACACCGTGCCGTGTACTTAGCCTTTCGTGCTGCTACAAAAAATATATTATCAATGTGCAATGTTTTTGCATATCAAATTATGTCTCATACACCTCACTCTCCGCAAAGAATAAAAAATGCTTTCAGAATTCATGTATTTCATATAAATTTTGAGGTTTTATAGGTTCCACTTAATTTTATAATTTCCAGTCTCTTATAAGAGAGAGAGAGAGAGACTGGAATAAGTATGAAAAGGACAACAAATATAGAAAATGTAGGATAATCGAATCGACCCCCTAAGATGGCCAGGTCGACTGTCCGAAGACATCAAGTGGACTATCTGATATGATCAAATCGAACCTCTTCGATGAGCGATTCGACCCTTTATAATGATCAATTCCGCCATCTCTGATGACCGGTTCAACTCTCTATGACGCTTAAGTCGACCATTCTAGATGTCCAAGTCGACACTCTGAGATGATCGATTTGAACCTCTTGTTTTAACCTTCTAGAGATAGTCGCTTTAGCCATCTTCAAGGGCTGTCCTATAGTTGACCCTGCAATATAGTCTGTCTGCACATCTAGATGGCCAAACTGACCTTCCAATTTTCTCCCTGATGTAGTAATAAAAAGCTAAGTTTACAAAATTGTTATGAATTTTACAATTTGCGAAATTGTGCACCAGGTAGTTCAAGACGTCAACTACGAGAACTTTTTTTAAAAATTTAAATCGTGCAGATAGCCAAAACAATTTCAAATGGTGAGTCGACGACCCGGGTGCACTGGATCCTGCACCAGGTAGTTCACGACGTAATGTATGCAAACATTCTAATTTAGAGTGGAATAAAAATGGGTCAGGATGGAGAAGACTTTACAGTCTTAAAATCCACGTGTTACTTTCAAATTTAGAGTGGAATAAGAATGGGTAAAGATTTCAAGGGCTTCGCGGTCTTGTGACCCACCGAGAACAATCTAATTTAGAGTGGTGTAGAAACGGGCTAAGATTACGAAATTTTCACGGTGTTGTGACCAAAGAAGAACATTCTTATTTAGAGTGAGGTAAGAATGTGTCCAGATTTCAGAGGCTTCGCGATCTTGTTACCCACCGTGAACTTTATATGGTATAGTGGGATGAGGATGGTTCAATATTTCAAAGGCTTCGCGGCATTGTGACCAAAAGGGAACATTTTAGTTTAGAGTGGGGTAGGAATGGATCCAGATTGCAAGGGCTTTGCGGTCTTGCGACCCAACGAGAACACTCTAAACTAGAGTGGGGTAGGTATAGGTCAATATTGCGAAAGCTTGTTGGCCTTGTCTTGTACGGATCACATTCTGATTCAGAGTGGGGTAAGAATAGGTCAGGACTGCAAAGGCTTTTCGGTCTTGTGTTCGAACCAGATTTGAATCAATAAATTTGAATTAAAATTTAAAAGTAATATTTTATTTAATATTTTTAAAATATTTGCAAGATAGTAAAAATATTTCATTCTATGGCACAATTTGGCACCCGGGTCGTCGCGTCGACCCACCATTTAAAGTTGTCTCGGCTATTGGAGGAATTTAAATTTTTAAAAGGTTCTTGTAGATGACGTCTTGAACTACCTGTTTTACGATCCGGTGCACCCGGGTCGTCGACTCACCATTTAGAGATGTGTCGGCTATAGCCAAAACTTAAGATTTTAATTTTCAACGCAGGCTAATATTATCTAATCCTTGCATGTTGTTAAGAATATTAATTGCGTTTATCATGTCCCAATCATGAGAAAGCGGGCAACAACAAGACTTGAGCCATGTTACCATTCAGCCGTGTCCCATGCTTTAGCCAGATGTTTCCCAGTTTACTGCCATGCCTGAGCCACGCAATCTTTTTTTTAACGTGAGACCCAATAAGAAAAACCAACTATTTTTTGTTATAAAGTCTACTATTATATTTTTTGTTCAAATTCCACCAAGTTTAGTTAAAAATTCGACTACATGGTTGACAGATGAACTTCTTTGTTAAAAATTAATTATTTTGGTCAAAGATTCATCTGTTTGCTTAAAAATTTACCAATTTCATTTATAGAAAATTAATCTTCTTGGTTGAAATACTAAATTTTGGTTTGACTGTAGAACGTTTTTTGTTAAAAACATATTGTTTTTGTTGAAGAATTATCATTTTAGTTGAAAACTCATTTGTTTGGTTGAAAATTGAACTATTTGGTTGCAAAATGCGTTGTTTCTTGGTTAAGAATGAATTTTTCAACAGCAAATACAATTATTCCATTTTTGGTTCAAAATTGATGATTTTAATTTAAAAATTATATTTCCTAGTTCAAAATTCAACTATTTGGCTGAAAATCCATGTATTTTGTTGAAAATTCATTTTTTTTTGGTAGAAAATTAATCTTCTTGGTTAAAAATTAATCCTTTTTGGTTGAAAATGCAACTGGTTGAAAGTTTGTCTTTTTGGCTTGATAATTCAACATTTTTTTATAAAATTAAACTATCGTTAATAATTCGTCTTTTTTTGGTTGAAAATTGCACTATTTGGTTGAAGTTTGAACTATTTTGTTCCAAATTCATTTTTTAAAGATTTGGTTTAAATTTCGTGTGTTTGGTTGAAAAATCACTCTTGTTTGTTTTAAATTCATTTCTTTAGGTTTAAAATTTAAGTATTTGGTGATAAATTCATCTTTTTTTGGTTGAAAATTCAACTACTTGAGTAAAAGTTAAACAACTCTGTTGAAAATTAAATTTTTTTCTTAAATTCACCTCTTTGGTTGAAAATTTAAGTTTTTCGTTAAAAATTCGTGTATTTTTTATCTAAAAATTTGTCGATACCTTTTTTTTGTTGGGAAATTTATCCTTTATAAGTTGAAAAATGAACTATTTTAACTTTGTGGGTTGAATTCAACCTGTGGAAAATTTGCTTTTTCTTTGTTGAAAATTTAGCTTCCATTTTATGTTCAAGAAATGCATTTTTTAGTAGAAAATTCGACTATTTGATTTAATATTTATCTTTTTGGATTCATAATTTATTTATTTGGTTAAGGATTTGACTATTTTGTTAAAAATCCGTTCTTTTTGTTCAATTCAACTTTTTGTCATCTAAAAAAATAGTCTTTTCAACATAGAAATGTAACTGTTTTTGGTTGTTTGTTTTGTTGAAAATTCATCTATTTTAATAAAGTTATCTTTTTAGTTCTAAAATTCAACGATGTGTTTTTAAATTAATCTTTCTAATTGAAAATTTATCTATTTGGTTGAAAACTCAGCTATTTTGTTAAAAAGCCGATTCACGACAAAAAAGTTATCTTTCTTGGTTGAGAATGAACTGTTTTGTTGAAAATTCAACTGTCTTCGAAAAAATTCTTCTTGGCTCGAAAATTGAAATATTCGGTTCTGAGATCAACTATTTTCTTAAAAATTCGTTTATTTGCTTTAAAATTTAAACTATTCGGTTGTTGATGTAACTGTTAGTTTAGAATAATTTTTTTTTTTGCTTGAAAATTCGTGCTTTTGGGAATGCAAAATATTTCGACTTATAATATTAGGAATTTAAATTGTTCCATATGGTATTCATATTAATTTGTGTAAACAATTTATTCCCACATTATTCCCCTATTTTCGTGAAAAATTACTCTATTTCGCCCTTTTTGAGAGAATTTTGGGCTACGCCACTTTTCGGGAGGAGGGGGGATTGAGTACGTCAGGCAGGGCAGAGCCCATTTGATCGCCGTCTATCTGCCTGCTTTACCCCCTCTTCTCAACTTCCCCTCATGTGCCAGCAGGGGGGTCATTTGTAGTAATGAGAAATAAATTGCCTAACATAAACATTTAAAAAATTTTCAATTTGGTAATTTAAAATTAGTATATTCGTAACCTAGTTTTTTTGGCGATTCCAACGATATGTTCTTCGTCTTGCTAAGTTAAAAATTAAAAGTGTTTTGCGTGCTATGTATAGGTTCATCGAAATTCAACTGAAATAGTTGTAAATGTTTCTAGAATCCGAAATTTTTAATTGTCTTAGAGCAATAAACCAACTGGTCCTACTTAAGGCCATGCTATACATTAGTCACGTGACCCAGCCAGTCCTGAGATCGATATTTTTTGTCCCATATTTAAAAAGAAAAGTTAAAATAAAGCGGAAAAAATATGGGAAAATATTAATAAATATAAAAGGACAGTGTGTGGTGAAGCATAGAGTTGGGGAAGAAAAAAAAGTTATTATTTGAATACAAATATCGACTGGCACAATGCAAAAGTTTCTTGTCGGTCGGTAAGGAAGAATATCCGCTGTTATGAATTTCTTTATTCATTACATTTTTTTCTTCAACATTTCGAGCCAAATATTGTATACAAACGCAGATTACTGTTTCCTGATGCTTTCCCCAAAGTTTCAACTCGATATCTCATTTTGTGTGGACATTAGTTGTTGCAAAAAAAATTCCGATATTGATCCGGTTTTATTTTCTCCAAACAAATGTTTTTCTAAATTCCGAGCCAAATGTTGTATAAAAACATAGATTATTGTTTCCTGAGGCTTTCCCCAAAATTTCAACGCGATATCTCATTGGGTGTGGACGTGAGTTGTTGCAAAAAAAATTATCGATAATTTAGGTCACGTGACTCATGTATATCATGGCCTTAAATAGTAATTATCGCTAATTGACGCAGATCTTAGTTCCAGTTGATACATTATATATGAAAATTCCGAAACTTGCAACTTTCAGTTAGATATTTAAATAGACTTTTTAAATAGGCTCAAATTAAAACAAAATATCAGAATAGTACTTTTATAAACAAGGCAAAGAAAAATGTTGCAAAGTTGGCGACAGCGTCTGCCGATCCCACAGCTACATGAGGGGAAGCTAGGTAGAGGGGGTAGAGTAAGCAGGTATACGGCGATCAAATGGGCATCGCCCATCAGAAATTATCTGGAGGTTTAGTCAGAGTTGGCGTATTTAGGGTTAAATTGGGGTACTTCTGGTTAAGTTAAAGGGATAGTTCTGCAGATCTCCTGTGGAAGGGGGAATTTAGGTGCTCTTAGTAAGTTTGAAGTCTCTATATGTAAATGTCTAAAAAGGATGTACATGTGAGTAATAAAATGAAAAAAATAAAAATAGACTCTCTCTCTCTCTCTCCCTCTCTCTTTGGGAGGTTTTCAACATTTTTTCAACATTCTCGAAACAGAATCAGAACTAAAAATAAAAGCAGAGCAGAAAGCGCATAACGAACGCAGACTTAATTAAAGGTTTCCGAGTCAGCCACCAACGGTAACAAATCTCCCTCCTAACTATCATCCCCACTCCTCTCCTTCGTCTCTCTTCCAGCCACTGTATAATTCCAGAGCCAAATAAGATTGACGTGTCCCCCGGTGCTTTTGTTTTTAATTAATTGAACGCTCCTGCGCCTACTGAGCCAGCGCCTCCCAAATTGGCAGGACAGCATTCTAATGCGACTCGCTCGAAGGCGCAAAAAAGCTTCGTTACCTCTCTCCCCGTGTATCCAGGGGCAAGGGTGGATGAAGGCCCCTACCGCGAAATCGGAAATAAATCGGCAACGCAGGACACGAAACCGAATCGTGCGGCGAAATCGGCGCACGTCGGCTAGGTTCGCCTCAATTAAGGAAATTTATTTCGTCGCTTCGTCGTCCAAAGCGACGGAAATGCAGTAGAGTTGGTCAGCGGGGGCGGCCCGAAGAGTTGGGGGTGGAGGCAAGGAAGGCAGAACGAGCGGTAATTGACGGATCGGCTCGGTAACGATCTCGGCGCCGCGCATATATGGTAATTAGGCCGACGATCGCGATAATAAATTTTGGATCGAAGATACGTGTCACCTGGACTTTAAAAGAGTTGGGAACAATTGAGGAGTTGTAACAAGTAACCACCCTAAAATTTTCGATAAGGGGCCGTCCATAAAGTTCATTACCAATTTGAGGGGCAAGGGAGGTAACAGTGATAACAGTCTTGTAGTTCAAAGTTCTACTCTTTGGTTGAAAATGTATCGTTTTTAGTCGAAAATTAAATTCACTGGTTGAAAACTAAATTCTCTTGGTTAAAAAATTATTTTTTTGGTTGAATTCTTAACTACTTGAGTGAATGATGAACTCTTCTGTTGAAAATTAATTTTTTTAAACGAAGGTTCATGCGCTTAGTTGAAAACTCATCTCTTTGGTTTAAAATCTAACTATTTTGTTGAGAATTCTTTATTTTTTTTGATTGAGAATTATTTTCTTTAACTGAAGATGCAACTATTCCTATTCTGGGAACTTTTAATACCTACCTATGACCGACTAGTGCCGATTTATCAAGTTAAAAAAAAATGCTTATTCTTTTTATATGAGAAAAACTTTTTTGATATTGGAAATACAATAATACTATATTTAGTTCATTTATAATTTAAGTGATAACTTAACAAGTTTGAGAATAATTTTCATATTTCAGACTTTATACTGTTTTTCCTATTCCTAACTTTTCTCCTTCTTTCAAGAATTCTATTTTTATCGGTTTTTAAGAAACTTTCCTTTTTTTCACTGAATTAATTGAAGCCAATAAGGGATCGTCCATATATTACGTAAGACGTTTTTCTTTTGTTTATATCGTTGTGTCCTTTTCAACTTCACATCAATTTTATTCTCGGGTTTATTTAAACAAAAGAAAAACGTCGCACGTAATTTATGGACGATCCCTAAGAAAATCCAAAAGATTTTGGTTAGAAGTATTTTTTTGTTCCAATATTATATTCCAGGTTCGGAATGAATCTTGGTTGGTTAAGAATTCTACTATTTGGTTAAAAATTGATTTATTTAGTTGAAAATGCAACTATTTTGTTGAAACTTATCTTTTCCTGGTTAAAAATTCAATTGATTGGTTGAAAGTTGCAATACTTTGTTGAAAATTCATTTTTTTAATGATTCTACTCTTTGTTTGAAAATGTTTCTGTTCTGTTGAAAATTTGTTTCCTTTTTGGTTGAAAATTAATCCTTGAAACTGAAAATTTAACTATTCCATTTTTGGCTGAAAATTGATCGTTTTTAGTTAAAAATTTAACTATTCGGTTGAAAGTTGGTCTTTTTTAGTTCAAAATTCAACTTTTTGGTTGAAAATTCATGTTTTTTTGTTAAGAAGTTACCTGTTTTGGTAGAAAATTGATTTTCCTGGTAAAAAAATCAACTTTTAGGTTGAATGTTGAACTCATTTGTTGAAAAGTTATCTTTTGCAGAAGATTGATCTTTTTTTCTAAACTTCGTTTTTATTTTGATCTTTTTTGGTAGAAAACTAATCCTCTTGGTTCAAAATTCATATCTTTTGGTTGAAAATTGATCTATTTCAAAGTTTCTATTTTCAAGTTTCTTATTTCGAATTGAAATCTTTTTTGGTTGAAAATACAACTATGTTGGAAGAAATTTAAAGTATTCCGTTAAAAATTAAACTAATTATTTAAAAATCCGACTTTTCGGTAGAAAATTAATTTTTTGTTTGGAAAAATCATATTTTCGGGTTGCAAATTCCACTGTTTAGTAGATAATTCGTCTTTCGGGCTTCAAAATTCATGTATTTTGTTAAAAATTCGTCTTTTTTTGTAGAAAATAAATTTCCGCTATTTCTTATTCTCTTGCTTAAATGCGAACTGACTTAATAGAAAAAAGTAAGAGCATTCAACTTTTCTTGTTGAAAAAACTGCTATTATATTTTTGGTTTGGAATTTATCACGTTTGGTTAAAATTCTGCTATTTTGTTGAAATTTTAATTATTATGTTGAAAATGCAACTATTTTTCTCAAAAATTAATCTGTTTTGGTCATAAATTAAACTAACTGTTTCGTTCAAAATAATTCTGTATTGATGACGGATTCAACTGTTTTTTTGATAATTCGTCTTTTTTTGGTTGGATTTAACTAGTTTTCTTTTAAATTAAGATGTTTTTTAGTAGAAATATCACTTATCACATGTTTCGTTCAAAATTCATGTTTTCTGGTTGAAAATTGAGCTGTTTCGAAGGAAATTCATATTTTCTTAAAAATTACCTTTTTTGTTAAAAATTCATATTTTTAGTTGAATATTCAACTATTTAATTCAAAACTAAACTATTTTTATAGAAACTTACCTATTTGGTTCAAAATGAACTTTTTTGTTGAAAATTCAACTGTCTTAAAAAAAACTCGACTTGTTGCCTTGAAAATGCAACTATTGTTGGTTGCATTTTTATTTTCCTTAAAGAAAATTCGACAATTTGATTGAAAATGAATCTCTGTAGGTTGAAAATTCAACTATTTTGATAAAGTCATCTTTTTTGGTCGAAAAATCAACTGGTTTGATGGAAAATTGTCATTTTTTATTGAAAAAATTCATCTTCCATGGCATAAAGGTAATCTTTTTTAGATAAAAATTCATCTTTTTTGGTTGCAAATGAACTTTTGTGTTGAAAATTTTCTCTTCGGAAAAATTCTTCTTTTTTTTTTTGCTTGAAAATTTCACTATTTGGTCAAAAGTTGAACTATTATGTTGAAAATTATTTTATTTTTCTTGAGAGTTCAACTATTTGGTTGTTGATGCAACTGTTTAGTTCAAAATTAATTTCTTCTTGTTGAGAATTGGCCTTTACGGGTTGAAAATTCAACTCTTCTGGTAGAAAATCTCATTTGGCTGAAAATTTAAAATAGCTGATTCCCCTATTATACTTCTATTTTTGTTAAAAATGCTCCTGTACCCCCTGTTTTGAGAGAATTTTGGGCTAGGTTATTTTTCGGGGTGATAAAGGGGGGGGGGCGATAAATCTACAGTCAAAAATAGCCCGAAATACGTGAGGAAGTATATGAACGACCCCTAAATACAATTTCAAAGTACTGTAAACAAAAATTGAAAATATGAGAAAATCGTAAGATAAAATAAGTCGATATTGCAGGCCATCAGAAAGAAAGCATTTTCTACTTCAGATACCCGTTAATGGAAAGACATCAGTAGTGAGCCACTTCAGGTTAGGATCATATTTCAAGCTGTATTAAAAGTGATTTTTGGACAAAGATTAAATGCACTTATCTGCATTCCAGACGTTTTAGTGTTATTCAAACAGCTATTTAAAATTGAAACCTTATTATGCTAGGAAGCCTCATGTAAGACTGAAGTTTATTATTCATAATACTCAGTGGGAAGATTATATTGACCCTCGATGAAAATAATTGTTTATAATATTGGATGTTAATTTTGGCTTTAGGGTCAGAATAAATACTTCAATTAATTTTTAATTCAACCAAACGTTTCGGCGCACAATGGTGGTCCTCATCAGTGGTTACTTTTTATTCTGGTGAAGACATTTACAAAAAATATTTATGAGGGACGCAGTGTAAGAATGTAGTTTAAATATTAAAATTATTTCAAATTTGGTTTAGTACAGTCACGAATGTCTTTGGTAATGTTTGCATAAATTTAAAATGTGTGTTGCCCTTACAATAATTGGATAAATTAATAAAATTTGTAATATAATCTAAAAAAGTGTGTTTACCTTACAATAATTGGACGATATTAATAAAATAAAATTTGTAATATAATATAAGGCTCTAGTACAGTCTTAAGTGATAATAAGCTTTAGTAACTTTGGCACAGTTTTCAGAAATTGAAAAATGTATTGTCCTTATAATAGTTGGGTGAACTTATTTGCAAATAAAATTTACAATGCAATAAAATTATCTGGCAAATGTGAGATTTTATCCAAATTTGAAATTCGAATTGTATTTGAACAGATTTTTGTCAAACTTATTTTCTCATTTAATATTCTCAGGCGAGAAGGGTGGCCCAATATTGGTGTCATTGCCCTATATCATCCAAAATTTCCCTTTCGCACTATAGAAAAATCACATTTTCCAACTAGAAAATTTTCTAGAAAATTCCCTGTTCAACTTCGTAACCATTTTGATTCAAATTAGAATGCACATTAGTTTTAATTTTGAAAAGATTTAAAGCTTCTAAATCTTGAAGATCCTGAGTGATAAGGACTCTCCTGCGAGGAAGGAAAAAAACGAAAGTTATTCACAGAATACTGCAACGGTCCATTAGCCCGGCAGTCAGCCCACTTTGGGATCCCCAGATCCCAGAGCCACTATCACTGTCCGATAATATCTTGCTCCCCTTATGGCTGATCCCTTAAAAGCATCGTTGCATTAGTCCCGCGAGGTATTTAAGCACAGATGCGGTTAGTCGGATGACCTCCATTTTTTTCCTCAGTGGAAATCGCGAGTTGTTTGTAGAAAAGAGCCGTAAATGGAAAAGCAAAAGACTACCCTAATCTTTTACTAAAAGCTTCTAAATCCGAGACTCTTAATATTAAATTAATAATCTGGAATCAAATGTCTTCAAAAATTGTTGGATCTATAAAAAATTTGAATTTTCATTATCGACCTTAAGGGACAAGGTGTCACAATCAACACTATATATTACTTTTCTCACCTCTAGCGCCCTATACATTATCTACCGCAATGTCCCATCACTCCCTCATCGAGTCTTCTGTCCCGCCACCTCTTCTACTCTTCTATTTTATTCTCCCTCCTCTTCTCTTCTACTCCTCACCCCCCTTTATCATCGCCAGAACGATTCTACTATCCACTCATCCGTCTAACTCCTACCATATATAACCCCCTTACCTCACTGAATAAATACAAATATAGTACTACACGGGGAAAAATGGATGGTCAAAGTTAGAGGGTCAAAATTCAGAGAGCTAGTCCGTTCTTCTAGATGGTCTAAAGAGCCTTTCAGAATTTTTTCGACATAAGCAGAGAGACTCTCATTTTATGGCCAGTCTGAGTGTTGTAAGAAGGTCAGACTCAATATCAGGGATAATCGAAGTATCCTTTCGGGATGGCCAATACGATCATTTTGTTTTTACTCATTTCGACCATCCACGGAAGAGCAAATGACCCATCACGAAGGGCCAACCTGATTAGTTACCATTGGCGTGTTTATTTAAAATTAATAAATGTGTAAGTCAAATGTTCACAACAAATAATAAATGTAAAGTGCATAAGAATATTACGAATTCTTGTAAATTCATATTTAAGATGAAAAATATATTCCTTTCTTTAAAATTAAAATTTATCATTTATTTTGAAGGAAAAAATATAATAAATAATTTGAGTTTTACATTACAAGTCCTTCTTATGAGCAAAGACTTATTTTTAATGACTTTAATCTTATCATTTGCTGTTTAAAATTGCTTTTCATATTTGATCATTTAAAATAAGCGCGCCAACCTCAACCAATCCGGTTGTCGACGCGATGAATGCAGTGTGATAGGATACGAGAGTTGGGAGCACCGTGGTTCAGAGCAACTTCGGAGTGAGCGAATGACATTGAGCCGTTTAGCGTATCATTGGCTGTTTATTGAACTTAAACATATTTTTAACAAGTTTAAACTGCTTTTTGATATTTCGAATATGCGTGGAGAGTGAAGTACATAAGAGAGAACATTATTGAACGTGAATTAAGTTTATTCTTTTGAATTTTCAACGTCAAATTTGATGCTTCCAAGGGATTTAGGATAAAGGCGTAACTGGACGTTCAGCTATCAATTTGTTGTCACCGTGTCATTTCAATCTGAAAACGCGCAAGAAATTTGAGCATTTATTGATGATGCAGAAAGTAACGAGATGTGGGATATTGGTTTCTGAATTCACGTCAATGTTTTAAATCTTACAATTCAGTGTGACGCCGTGCCGTGTCCTAAGCCTTTCATGCTCCAAAAAATAAATTGTCAATGTGCAATGTTTTTGCATATCAAATTATGTCTCATACACCTCACTCTCCACAAAGAATAAAAAATGCTTTCAGAATTCATGTATTTCATATAAATTTTCAGGTTTTATAAGTTCCACCTAATTTTATAATTTCCAGTCTCTTATAAGAGAGATACTGGAATAAGTATGAAAAGGGCAACAAATATAGAAAATGTAGGATAATAAAATCGACCCCCTATGATGGCTAGGTCGACTGTCCGAGGACATCAAGTGGACTATTTGATATGACCAAACCAAACCTCTGTGATGAGCGATTCGACCCTTTGTAATGATCAATTCCGCCATCTCTGATGATTGTTTCGACTCTCTATGACGTTTGATTCGACCGTTCTAGATGACCAAATCGACACTCTGAGATGATCGATTTGAACCTCTTGCTCTAACCTTCTAGAGATAGTCGCTTTAGCCATCTTCAAGAGCTGTTCTATAGTTGACCCTGCAATATAGTCTGTCTGCACATCTAGATAGCCCAAATGACCTTCTATTTTTCTCCGTGTATTCCACCTTCTCTACTTTATACCCCTCATCCTATCTAACCCATAAATGCCTCCTACACACGCCGCACTCCCTCCCGCGCACACACTCCCTAATCTTACCCTCTTCCCCTGGGACACTCTATAATATATGCTTCTCATGCACTGCCCTCTTCCTTAACCAGTCGGCTCCTCTACGAGCACTACTCTACCCTTCCACTAAAAATATACCGAAGCCCATATTGCCGCTCACATTATCATATATCGACACTTATCTGCTCATCCCCCTTATTTATAGTATAGAGTCCACTCTCCTCCTCCTCCACCCTCTCCTGATTTAACACTTCACCACTCCTTTATCATTGTATAATTCTATTATTCTACCCCTTTCCCTTACTTGAAACCCATTTACGCTTATTGCCTTTACCATCCTCTGTGTCCATCACGGTTCGTCCCACACTCAACTCTAACACCCAACATCCCATCGCCTCTACTCACTACCCCTCTGGCCCCTTCCCCTCACCCGCAACCCCTTCTCCATGCTCTCTTAAACTGAATCAGTAAAATTCTCACTGATTGAATCAGTAGTTTCAATTATCACTGGTAAACCAGTGATTTTCCCACTTTGACTGGGTGAACCAGTAAGTAACTCAACTAAAACAGCGTTACTGAATATACCAGTGACACCAAATGATAGATTCAACCAGTGATATAGCGCTCCTAGCGGCCAATACATGAACTGCCAGTCGAGTAGGTTGGTCCGCGCGTGTTGCGTCATTGCATTTAGCGAGTCCAGGTGCTACTTGAAACTGTCGAAAACGGACTTCACTATTAACTAGTGTTCGTGTTAGAAATATTTGGGGCCTGGGTAAAATAAGTTGGGGATATAATATCATTTGCTTGAAAGAGGGGAGGCCCCTGGCCGCTTGAGTTTGATTTAAGCGCCGCGACTTACGCGACACATTGACGTAAGAGAGACTTTCCCATAGTTAGGCGCAATATACTATGTCCTACTACATTGCAGCCCGGCCCTCAGTTATTTTTGTGAGAGTAAAGTGCGCTTCTTAAAGATCATTTTGCAAAGCTTAGCACAAAAGTGATGAATGATAAGTGCCGTGCCCAACCAGCTGACGGACGACAACGCCTATGAGCAGATCACTATTTAATAGTCATCTGCTTCCAATGACGGAATTCCACTCAGTGAGCAAGTGAAATCTCACTGATTGTCAGTGACACACTTCTGGCTATTTCAACCAAGGAGATGTCACTAGAAATCAGTGAGATTTCACTGGTTCATTTTAAAAAAGTGCCATGATACGGATTTCATGTTTATTCTGCGTTTTTTCGCCTTTTTACTAAGTTCAGTTCACACTAAAACTTTGAATATCAAATTCTTGCAGATATTTCGATCTAGTATTTCAAGCTAATATGATTCGCTTTAGAGGAACAATACAAATTAAGGAGCACAACTTCAGAGCGTACTACCATCAGTATGAAAACAGAATGACAAGAGTGGGTTTCTGAGCACAGAGTTTTATTTATAGTTGAGAAATAATTAATAAAACAATAAAAAAGTGACTGATGTCGTTAATTATAGTCCAGGTGTTCGAAATACATCTTCCTCGAGGAAGTTGTGTTCATAACTGAAATTTAAGGCACCCTCATAGGTTTTCGAAGGTCTCGTAATTTCAAGAAGTAAACCCGGCAGTCCAGGTGTTTAAAAAACTTCTTCATCAGAGAACTTGTGTTCATAACATAAATTTTTAACACGCTCTTCGGGATTTCAAGGTCTCGTCATTCTAAGAAGTAAACCCGGGAGTTCCTAACTGAAATTTCGGACCTCATAGGTTTTCGAAGGTCTCGTCATTCTCAGAAGTAAACCTGGTAGAATATGTGTTAAAATACATCTTTATTGAACCTTCCCCTTATAAGGTGCCTTCTACTTCATTTTTGGACAAAACTTCCTAGGGGAAGATGTATTTTGAACACCGACGAGACCTTGGAAAAACACTTAGGGTGTAAACAATTTCAGTTCTGAAGGCACCTTTCTCGAAGAAGATGTATTCTGAATACTTGGAGTACCAGGTTTACTTCGTTGAAGGACGAGACCTCGGAAAAATAGGTAGTGTGCCTTCTATTTCAGTTCTGGATACAAATTTCTAGGGGAAGATGTATCTTGAACACTTGGAGTACCGGGTTTAATTTCTAGAACTACGAGACCTTGGAAAAACAGTGACGGTGAATAAACTCTCAGTTCTGAAGGCACCTCAAAGGAGATGTATTATGAGTACCTGGACTACCAGATTTACTTCGT
>CAKNYM010050482.1:220298-233850 GCA_932195095.1 Andricus curvator | reverse complement strand
GCATAAAATAAAAAATAATTGTTTAGATTTATAGAAAAACTGAAAGTGGAAAAATTGAGCGAAGAGAAATATACCTGTCATTTTCTGATAAAGTTTGCAACGTAACTATTACCTAACTCTTGCGCATTATTATAAAAAATTTTATATCAGACTTATCTGCTTGCTAGATATAAATCTTGTGTATCTGCTTCATAATTGTTACGTTACTTTTATGTACTTTACAGATTAAACTTTTTCTGGAAAGTGATATGCTAATATGGATGTGACATTAAATAGTGATACGTTACAAAAATATAACTTTGTTACCTAAAATAAAGTTGCAATCTTTGCTGGGATGGCTTGAAAATTATTAGTCACTTTGTAGTATTATTAATACAAAAAAAGAATAAATATTAATTATTCGCAATGTTCAATTGAGTTCGAGGATTTTTGAGTTGAATAAAATTGAAGCAAATTTAACTCAATTGAAGGGCTTTTGAAGTGAAGCCCAATACATTTAACTCAGTTCAAGTTAATAGGAAAATTTAAGTGAATTGAAGACGAATTCACCGGGAATCAAAATTGAATGAGTAGAAATAAATATAAGATGTTTTTAATTTAATTCGATTTGAATTTAACTGAATTCCAGGTAAATCAGATTCGATTTAGAAATAATTGCATGTGATTAAAGTAAATTAACTGAATTCTAGTAACTTAAAAGTTAATTCAAGATTTGCTTAACTAAATTCAATCAAATTTCAGGCGAACAAAAGGTCAAATTACAACAAACTACAAACTCAAAGTTTATTTGACTGAATTTAAGGTGAATTTGACTGAATTAAAATTGAATAAATTATAATTTATTTGAAATGTTTTTAATTAAACTCAATTTGAATTTAACTGAATTCCAGGTAAATTAGATTTGACTTAGAAAGAATTAAATGGGATTTAAGTAAATTAACTCAATTCAAGTAACTTAAAAGCGAATTCAAGTTTTGCTTAACTAAATTCAATGCAATGCCAGGCAAATACAACTTTATTTTAAAAACATTCAATTCAATTTCAGGTGAACTCAATGTTATAATTTGACTATATTAAAGGTTAACTTCATAACATTTAATTTTAGATGAACTCAAAATTAATTTGAATGAATTGCTTGTAATAGATTCAAGATTAATTTAATTGAATTCAATTTGTATTTAACTGAATTTCAGGTAAATCAGATTCGACTTGAAAATAATTGAATGGTATTGAATTAAACTAAAATCAAGTTTAAAAGCAGACTAGAAGTTTTATTATGTATATTCAATTCAATTTTAGGCGATCTCAAGGTTAATTTATCTGAAATAAATTAACTTAAAGCGCGAATAGAATAGAATAGAAATGGTGACTGTGACTGGTCACAGAAATAATATAAGTCAGACCCCTACCCCTTTCTAATATCTCATGGGAAAAGGCATCCCCCTGTCTCGTGGGAAGGGGGGGGGGGCAAGGCACCCCTGTGACCATTAAATATATGGTGTGTATGGACGACAACGCCACTACATTCGAACTATTTTTTTGTAACAATTAAAATAATACACGTAAGATACAGGTCTGTAGTTAGTGAGAAAAAGCTAGAAAAGGGGATAGCGTAAGTAGGGGGAGAGTTAATTCCGTCAAATCATCTCCCTTTTTCTAGCCCGGTAAAAGTAGTTTATTGGGAAGCATAGACTCTGTTCGATACTTATTTCGTGAAAGGCACACAATAAAATTGTGCGGTTCGCCGAGTAGCATTGAATGGCATTAAATGGCATAATTTCAAATGCATTACGAGCAAATCAAAACGAGTTTTATACAGGATGTCCCAGACTCAAGTGTCCGGACTTATATGGCCGTATAAAAATAACAAAACAAAACCTAAAATTTCTTTCCCAAATATCAGTTGAAGTTTTAGTTTTTGAGTTATCAAATATTTAAGCTGATCCAATCAGCTCTCTAAATCTGAATCAGTGAAAAGTCACTGATGGTCAGTAAAAAATCACTGATTCAAATAGCTAGAATCCGGTCACTGACAACCAGTGAAAAGTTACTTATTCATTCAGTGAAAGTTTCACTTTTGAGAGTTGGCAGCACTGCACCACGTCAATTTAGTATACCATTAAGCCATTTCCCTTTCAGGGTAGGCGTGACACTACCCGATTCGGGTAGTGTTTCTAGGTGGATAGTTTCTTGTAGTAAATAACTACTACAAGTGTGGGCTCACCACACCCACGGTGGGCCAACAGCACGCAGTATTCTCGAATGGTCACCCATCCAAGTAATAACTGCGCCCAACGCTGCTTAACTTCAGTGATCTGACGAGTACTTGGTTTTTCAGCGTGGTATTGTCGTTGGCAATAGTAGTAGTAGTCATAATAAAATAAGATTTTAGTAGATTCAATTAAATAATCATAGTAAAAACTTAAAACCCATAAATGTCATCAAATATTAAACAATGTGAAAAACTGTGATGCTTCTAAATGACAAAAAACCTCACATATTTCTTTACTTTCAAGAGATTTCAAGAGTTCTGACTTTTCCTCTGGTTTGCCAGTGAGAAACGTAACAATTTTCATCAGAAATCGTGTGAAATACTAATTTCTTTTCTGACGATTAATTACTCTTGTTTTAGTAGTGCGATTTCGATTGAAACTGGATTATGTGTGGAGTTGATGTAAATTAAGCTAAATTCAAGTAAATAGAAGGTGAATTCAATATAAATATATAACTAAATCCAATCTAAAATGAATGGCATTGATGCACACTTAATTTTATCGATTTTTTTAAACCTGATAAAAAAAATCTGACATAAGTAGAAAGATTGAGTAAAAGAAACACAGGTGATATTTTCTTGGTAAAGATTACTACGAAACTGTTAAGTAAATATTGCGCATATGTACATAATTGCTATACAACCTGTTATATAACTGCTACACAATTTGTGCGTTACCTATATATAACGGATTTGACATTACATGTGTCATTTCACAAGAAAAGGTACTACTTTGTCAATCGTAGTTTAGGAGATATTTACGTTTTTTTGAACAAAGGTCTCAAGTATCGATTTTTAGTTTTTGATGGGAAATCATTGTTCAATTTGTGCTCTATATGCATATAGGATAATGTCATCATGATGACATTATCCTTGTATCTCGAAAATGGCCAGAAGTGGATAATTTTTATGTTTGAACAGCAAATTTAACACGTGCGCTTATGGCAATCGTCAAATTTAGACACTTTTTTCTCGAAAAGCGGGGTTTCAATATTGTAACTTCAAAAGTGTCTCGGTGACTTGTTTTTTAACCTGGGGGGTTCGTTCCGGGATTAAAATGGCGGACGAAAAGTGGTACCTGTTTTAAGGAATGACTCATATATTATTACTTTTTATATTGTTACTTTTTAGTATTAATACCAGTGAAAGAATGAAGAATTATTAACGCTGTTCAACTAAGTTCAAGGATTCTCATAGAGTCTTTTATTTATTCTTATCTTTTTTAAATATTATTTTTGATATAAAATTTTTACGTTCAAATCAATTCTTGCCTTATTTATAGGTACAGATATGAACTATTTGACACTACCATCGTGTGCATAGGTCAATAGAATATACCTATGTACTTCGTTAAATTAGAAAGTGTTCAGAAAGTGCGTCATCAGTATTTCTGTCACTGTTACAGTAACGTAAAATTGTTATATACCAGAAACATAAGTTTCTTATATCACAGTAACGTAAGTACTCTACTTGACTTTGCTGTAACATTGATGTAACTGTAATATACCAATGTTATGTAGTGTTAATGTAACATTTTATGTAACAATAATGTAACGGATTATCATATGTACTTAAAGCTCAATTTTTGAATTTACATAATGCTCATTATGGTCTCTTCTTAAGTAAGAATGTTATACATATGTTACAAAGAAATGAGGCAATTTCCAGTAAGTATTTAATTTATGGCCATTATTTTAATTTATTTATGGCCAACGGCCATACCACGCTGAAAAACCCAGTTCTCGTCAGATCACTGAATTTAAGCAGCGTTGGACGCGCTTAGTACTTGGATGGGTGACCATTCAAGAATACTGAGTGCTGTTGGCACATCGTGGGTGTGGTGAGCCCACACTTGTAGTTATTTATAACTACAAGAAAACTATCCACCTAGAAACACTACCCGAATCGGTTAGTGTCACGCCTACCCTGAAAGGGAAATGGCTTAATGGTATACATACACATACATTTTGATTCTGTAATTCACCTGGCATCGTATAGGGCATTTTATATAAAAAAAATTTCCGGTGGGTAGCATTTCCCATTATGCTTCATTTCTTATAGATATTTCAAAGTTGCGTTATTAAAGGTACATATGTATAACAAGAACGACATGAACAGCAATAGAATTTTTAGTAATGAGACGCACATGCGAGCTTTTTTTTAAAGTGATCCCAATTCGAGACAATAAACTTAATAGAGATCGAACCTATAATTATTTTTATCATCTGTCTTGAAAAAACTACGCGTTGCAGAGAAGGATTCTCACAGAATTCTGATTGGACGTACGGCACGTCAGCATAACTGTTATGTAACTTTTACTTCACAATATGTAACAATGTCGCTTAGCTGTTCTTAGTTATGTCACAATCCTTCGTCAAAAATGTGACTATTATTTAATAACGATCTAGCTTACTTGTAACTTTAATACAATTTTGTTTTACTTTTACTACTTATTACAAAAATAGTTATGCAGATTTATTTTATAATTGCTTCGCATCCAAAAACAGGTTTGATAATATTTATGTAAAAAAATAACAGAAAGTAAGAGTTACGTTGAAATTTTTATTGAACATTATTTCGGCTGCATAATTTGATAGTCACAGCACTGAATAAGAATTTGCCACAATAAAAAAAAGTTCCATAACAGTTCGGCAACATGAAGGTAATATAATAATTACGTTGGCTATGTGACATCTGCGCGTGTAATGTATTAGTTACATAACAACTATATATTATTTTAACATACACTGGAATTTGGATTTACCACCGTTTGCGGGGATGGCTTCAGTGCACTGTTAAAAAAATCTGATCGAAATTTAATATACATGTGAGTAAAGTCATTTGCACATACCGTACATTAATTTTAATATACCATCATGTTGTAAAATTAATATACATGTATATTAAAGTCGGTAAAACAGAATGCGTGAAAACAACAAGTCCTTTGATACCTTCAGATCTTGTCAAATTTAAAAAAATAAAGCAATAACCTTACATTCGTCGACTAAATTCTTACTTACAATTAAAGTGCAACGTACGGGTGGAATTATTCCTAAAATTCGCTGCGAATGTTAGAATTTTAACGTGAGTACAGGTGCTTGGAGGTTAGGTTTCTTAATTATTTGTTTAATTGAACTTGTCTCTGAAAAACCAGTGTAGTTTACATTCATCTAGGAGAAAATATTCTTTTTGATCATTTATAATTGAAAATTGCTGCCAGAATTGTTTTTAATTTTTGTAAAGTGCAAATATCGGACTTTTCTGATAAATGATCAATATGCGGTATATGAAATTTAATAACATAGTCTCTTAATGGCGATTCAGTATACCTAGGTATTAGATTTAATATACAAATGTATATTAAATGTATATTAAAATTGCAAACATTTTTAACAGTGTGCATGATATTACCGCGCACTGCCTCTTTGTCGCCTACGCTGTGGATGTTTCACGCTTGGGGCTCGGGCTCCACTCTCAGTCCGAAACCGCCGCACAGTGGACTAAAGTGAAAAAGTTCGTCACAAAATCGTAGAACTTTTGACAGAGATGACCTAGAGGGATGGATTTTTTGACATTTACAGATGAATAACTACAGAATAGGGGAAAACTACGGAGAAGCTGAAAATATACATTTTTTACCCTGAAAATCTAGGTTAAATTTGACATTTTTTGACAAAAAGTTGTATTATTCGATACCACGGGTGCTCAGATATTATATTACATATGTTACACATATATTTTAATAGATTTCGTCATGCCGAATCCAAATATGGGCTTTAAATCAGCCTAGGACTTCCTGTTTGTAAAAAAAAGGCAATTGAATTATTCATTTTGAATCTTCATAGCATGAATGATTAGCTGTTATGACTGAAAATTACTGTACGGGGGGTTTTCGTGTCGCTGATTTCGTATCTGAAGTCAAAATGTCAACATTAAAAATGTCAGATCCAATATGGCGGACCAAGATTGTAAAACCGAGCCGATATGACTGCATATTACTTCAAGGGGGGGGGGGCCGGCCGCTGATTTCGAATCTAAAGTCAAAATTTTAAATGGAGGATCTAATATGGCGGAATGTTATGGTGGGAATATAACCGATTTTATTAAAAATCGTTACTTGGGGTTTTTTTATGTCGCAAATTTCAAATATATAGTGAAAATTCAAAAATGTTAATTGTCTGATGCAATATTGCATCAGACATTTAAAATTCAAATGAAAATTCAAATCATAAAATTTTTTAATTTTCACCATAGATTTGAAATCGACGACATAAAAACCCGAAGTAACGATTTTTAATAAAATCGGTTATATTCTAACAATGACATTCCTCCATATTGGATCCTTCATTTTGAATTTTGAAATTTTGACTTTAGGTTCGAAATCAGCGACCCCTCCCCCCCTGAAGTAATTTTCAGTCATATCGGCTCGGTCTTACAATTTTGGTCCGCCATGTTGGATCCGACATTTTGACTTTAGATTCGAAATCAGCGACGCGAAAACCCCCCGTATAGTAATTGTCAGTCATATCAGCTCGGTCTTACAACTTTGGTCCGTCATATTGGATCCGCGATTTTGTATTTTGAAATTTTTATTCTGTATTCCAATTCGAAGACCCAAAAACACCTGTAATACGACAAATAGTCAAATTTACATTAGTAGAAATTATTCATGCCATGAAGGCTTAAAATAGTTAACTCAATTGCATTTTTTTTACAAACAGGAAGTCCTAGGCTGATTTAAAGCCCATATTTGGATTCGGCATAACGAAATCTATTAGAATATATGTGTAACATATGTAATATAATATCTGAGCACCCATTATTGTTTTATTTTCAAGCTTCTCGGATGAACCCGGTTTTTCATCATACCCACGGACTAAGTAAAGTGACTGATGAGATGAGGATGTTATAATGAGATCTTATAATGTTATAATGAGGATGTTATAAGTTAATATAATACGATGTCTGAAATCTTCTGCGATGATGTTGTAGGTATAATATTAGGAACATAGTGTAGTTTGGAGTTCGTATTCTACCGCTGTTATCCATACACAGCGGCCGTGAGCGTTGGAGGCGACAACAGTCGCCTCTGGATGCTTTCTTAGAGCTACCATCTGCCACTCCACAGGTTTTTAGTCACTTGCATCTTGATGGTCTAGAAAATTTCTCACAATGCGACAGGTGTTCAATAAAGTAGCCTTCTGAGCTGCTGCCAGTACCCTACTGACTTCTAAATGTTCAAGATGTTCAGGGCACCTTGCGTGCACATTGCCTGTAGCTGAAATCACAATAGGATGAATAGATGCATGTTTCACATTCCTCCATATTGTCTTTACTTCATGCCTTAGCTCGCTATACTTATGGATCTTGGTTGTATAGGTTGCCTGCAAATTTCGGTTAAGTGGACAAGCAATGTCGATGATGTAGACTCTTCCACCTTTTTTTTCTCGCATCACTATGTCAGGTCGATTAGCTCGGATGTAATGATGCGTCTGGATAGTAACATCCCAATATAAGATGTAATCTTCGTTTTCTAAAACGGGCATTGGAATGTATCTATAGAAAGGCATCCATTCTGTTAAGAGTCCTAGGTTTAGGGCAAGTTGTTGATGTATAATGCCCGCCAGATTATTATTTCTGTGCGTTTATTCTCTTTGAGCCATTACGCGACAACCATCAATAATGTGCTCGATGGATTCGTTGGTATCTCCACATAATCGGCACCGGTCAACCACGTCTTGATGTAACACGTGTTTGCGATAATTTCTGGCGCTGACAACCCGGTCCTAAATCGCAATGACGAATCTTTCCGTTTCTGGATACAGGACGCCCTTTCTCAGCCAAATATTGGATGCCTCACTATCCACTTCATATTGATCTAACGTTTTGAGGTGTTCGCCGTGGATGGCTTTCTGTCTCCATTACGTTTTTAATTCCTCTATGGTTTCGGCCCTGATATTCAAGGCTTCCTCTGAGGACAAATTCAAGGGCTTGTAGTCAAGATCCGCTTTACAGATCGTGTTGTAAAGCGTATTATCTCGCTTGCTGTTAAAATAGTCTCGCAACTGTATAACTTGTGATTCACAAAGTTTCTTGACATCTACAATGCCCCTACCCCCTCTATGTCGTGGTAGAACTACTCTTTCAATCGCGGAATCACTGTGGTGCATTCGGTGTTTCGTCATTTCTACGCGGATATATATATATATATATATATATATATATATATACCATTAAACCATTTCCCTTTCAGGGTAGGCGTGACACTACCCGATTCGGGTAGTGTTTCTAGGTTTTTCTTGTAGTTATAAATAACTACAAGTGTGGGCTCACCACACCCACGATGTGCCAACAGCACTCATGTCAGTATTCTTGAATGGTCACCCATCCAAGTACTAACCGCGTCCAACGCTGCTTAACTTCAGTGATCTGACGAGAACTGGGTCCTTCAGCGTGATATGGCCGTTGGATGATTCTGTTTAATCGTTTGAGGTCGATGTTCGACCATTTGATGAGCCCAAAGGAGTACGTGAGGACAGGGATAGCATAGGTGTTGATTGCCCTGATTTTGTTTGCCGAGTTAAGAGAACTCTTCAGAACCAATCTGAGTCTTGCAGTAAAGGCAGTCGTTAGGCTTTTCATAACTATCGTATGCTGAATACCCTT
This sequence comes from Andricus curvator, assembly GCA_932195095.1. Taxonomy (NCBI): domain Eukaryota; kingdom Metazoa; phylum Arthropoda; class Insecta; order Hymenoptera; family Cynipidae; genus Andricus; species Andricus curvator. Next base: position 224,912 of record CAKNYM010050482.1, on the reverse strand, counting down.
GGTTTCGAGAATACCCAGGTATTTATATGCCTCGCCCTCAGCCATTGCCTCGATGTCATTCTCGAAATCGTTTCTTGCCCGAACCAGCGTATAGCTTCAGGTCATCCATGTATAGAAGATGAGTCACTTGATGACCATCCTCGTTATCACCCAGATAACAATTGTGCGACGCAGATCACCCGCAGATTGTGATTGTCAGGTTCTGCGTGCAATAACGCACTCATCTCGCCAGCATGGACTGTCGAGCACACATCTGCGAGCGCTATGAGTCGCATTTGGCCAACACACTCTGCATCACCCAATACCGTGAGAATGTGACGCAGAGTCTGCAGTTACTATGAGGGCAGAATTCTTTCTAATAACATTTAATTTTCCTATAGTTATTACTTATAAAATTAAATTTCATTAGACAGTTATATAAACCATTTTCAAAACAATATGGAATTTTTTTTTTAATTTTGTGGATTTTTGAAATTTTGGAAATATGTATTAAAAAAATTTTTTGATTTTTTTGAAACTTTTGAAATGTTGCAAAATTGGAAACTTTAAGTTTCGTTCATTTTCCGGAAATGTACAAAAATATAAAGTATCCAAAAATTTACTTTATATCGAAAAATTTTCAAAATTACGATTTCTATCTTTATTTTTTCTGGCAAAATTAATTTCTAAATATAACCAAATTTTTGTTATTTTTTAAGTGATATCGCGCATTTTCTTTGTCGGTACCGGTATTTATACACAACGTTGTTAAAAAAATTATTTATCTCCTCCATGTTTCCAGGCCATCATGAATGTATTGAATATTATAAAAATAGAATAATGAAGTTCGTCAAATCAACATCAGTATTACAAAAAATTCATTAGTCTACTCAAATGAAGATTTCTTTGAAAATGATAGTTTTTTAAAATTCGCGGGAACCATTTCTCGAGGAAGGCGCGCGCATGCCGGCAAATGTCCAGTTTGCGAATGTCATCGAGCTCGCAAGTGAGTCGCGTTGTTTTCGCACTTATTTGCATCATTTTGTGCTGCGTGGTTAGATAACACGGATTAAAAGTCAAGGTAACTATTTTCCTTTGTTACATACAGGTCGCATGGCGTGAAAATCCAACGCAGCATACAAACGCGTGAAATCGTCCAATTTCTTAATAATTATAAAAGTCGGGCCATGTTTTGTGCCGTGATCTTTTTTCAAACTTCCATTACATCGAAAGATTTCACTATATGTTCAAAAAATCTTGGAATTGCGGTTTTTTCCCTTGAAATCGTAATTCAAGACGTGTGGTTCGCCGGTACATGTGCACTCATGCGTGCACATGTACCGGCGAACCAACATGATATTCATGATATTCCTTTTTGTTCTCATTTTAACCCGTAGAGTCCACACTCCATCTACTGCGTATACATAAAGTCCACACTAGTGCGAATTGGAAATTCGCATTTTTTGTATATAAAAATATTTTTTATATATTTAAATAAAATGTTTATGAAATATATTACTTGCTTTTTATTTTACATTTATATAAGTTGCATGTATTTTAATATTTTATATTTGTCGCAGATATGCGTCGGATCTGCTAGCGATATGCGTCGGATCTGCTAGCGATATGCGTAGCAGATTATGCGTCAGATTCTGCTAGACATATGCCAGGCAATTGATGACGCATATGTCTCATCAGGTGAGAGCACAATCTGCGCGTCGATCCGCAGATCTGCGTGCACATACGCCATCAGTGTGCTAACAGAATGTTATCTGGGCATGTACTCGGAACCCATTAGACATGCTATTTAGTGTTTTGCTCAGTGGGTTCAACGCTAAACAGAACCATAATGCACTGAAGATGTCGCCTTGGAATATACCCGTCGTAATGCGTATTGATCTAGTTATCCTTGGTTGTCCATGATCGAAATATTTGATTCTTGTACCCCAAAGCATCATTGCAAGACTTAGGAAGTCAATGATGCGTGGGAAAATTTTGTATACTTTTAAGACTTCAAGCAAATAGTCATGTGGTACGGAAGGAAACGCTTGCTTGTAGTCAATATATGCCATGTGCAAGTTTCTTTGTTGTTTACGAGCTTGCGTCATGGCAACAGCGTCTATGGTGACTATATCTTTACTGCCTGGCGAGTTTTTACAACATCCTTTTTGTTCTTCTGTAAGGATGTCATTCTCGTCGCAGTGAGAGTATACCTTATCTGCTATGATAGCTGTAAGACATTTATATATTGTTGGAAGACAGGCTATCGGTCGAAATTCAGATGGATTTTGAGCGTCTGGTTTTTTAGGCTACATATACGTAGTACCCTGGAGCATAAAGCCTGGCATCAGATCTGGGTGTTCGATGATCTTCTGAAAACACCTTGCCAACGCAGGATGCACACTAGTCAGGTACTTGTACCAGAAATTGTGCACCATATCCGGACCTGGAGCTTTCCAGTTACTTGCTTTTTCCAAAACCGCGGAAACATCTAAAGCTGTGATGTGAGTCAGCTCCATTTCAGAGTTATTGCTTGCTCTTTCTTTCTCTAGTTGGAACCACGCAGTGTCCAAGTTGCTTCTGTTGGTTTTTTCCCAAACATCCACCAGTAATTAGTGATGTCTTACAATTGAGGGACTTCGGTGTCTTGCTGGTTATTTTGATTTACACTCAGTTCACGATAGAACCTTCTTTCATCTGCCTGACAGGTTCGATAAATATTGCTGGTGTCAATGTCTCGATGTACCGAGGGTGGATGATTTTAGCAACATGGTGTATCAGCTTTCTGGTTCGATTTCCTTTCTTATATTGAGTCAGTCGACCCAATTTGCACCTTACTTTGCTGACATCCATATCCAACCTGATCTTCCATGGTGGATCTCGCTCCCTTCCTGGGGCAAAGACTGCATTTGCAGGCCTAGTTCCGCAGCCCAACGCTTGCTGCTCAGGTGTTCTATTAGTGCACGAAGATCATTTGTGATGTTCATCTTGGGCAGTGAATGCCTTTGTGTTGGTTCTACATGTCTGAACTCTAGTAAAGTATGACCAAAATTCCTCTCAAGGTGCTGTAGTTTTTCTGGGACTTCGCTGTTCAGATCATCGTTATTAATGTCCGGATGTGGTTCCAGTGGATCCGGTGCTTGATCTTCATTATCCCTAGCACCTATGCCTTCAGCTTCAATCAAGTCTTCGTTGTCCACATCTTCCAAGGGAATTTCATCAATAGGAAGCTGCTGTTCCACTTCCATTTCGATGGCAGCTATTTCAACAGCCGAAAGCAATCTGTTTACAGATATTGAGCGTTTTTTATCTGCTAGATTCTGCTCATTTATTCTTGTGGCTAGTTCTGGGTACTTAAGTAAGAAGAGTCGATGATGTTCTCTCCTTACACTTTGCCCACTTTTCTTTGCCAAAACGTAAAAGCGCATCACATCTCTGTTCATATGGTATGTCCATTTTAATTGCCTTCTTGGTTGTTGAACCTCTACTTCTGGCTCTGTTTGTATTAGGCCATCTACCTCTGGAGGATGTGGTGGTGCTGGATCATCACCAGGTTGAGGAAGAACATCAATTGCCGCTGCTTGTTCGTGTGACGCGGCTTCCTCTAAATGATGTTCATTGCCGTCCTTTTTCCACGCCAAATCAACCTGTTGTTTAATCTCTATTGCTCGATCTTCTGAGATGTGTAGATTAGTCCTGATGTCCTTCACCTTAGCGATAAGATCTCTTAGTGCGACTTTCTCTATTTGAGGATACTTTGCAGCAAATTTCGTTTTAAAATTTTGTCCTTTTTTGTGTGAGATTTCAAACTTCGCACTTTCATAATACAGACGCATCAATTCCTCATTCATTGTGGTATCCCACTTGATGCTCTCCAACGGTATTTCTGTTGAGGAGCTTGGCTGTGAATAGATAACGCTAGCCAAAGCATCCTCAGCAGGCGCAGTTGATGTTTCACTGCTTACCGTATGTCGCAGATGTTCTTGCTGGCCAGCTGTTTGATTAGTGAGATCTGCCTGACCATCACCACCGTCCCGCATGCTGTGGCCCCCAGCGGCGGTTCCAGGGGCGCCCCGACGATCCTCGGGAAGCGACGAGCGTTTCAAAATTTTCAAAATATTCTCCATTATAATTTATGGGTTTTGGTGTTCCTCTTAGTCACTTTCCGCTTCGTTCTCTGCCTGTCTGGCATGGGAAACCCTGTCAGTAGCAATGCTACAGCCAACATAGCTGTCAGATTAATGAGAGGAAAGCTCAAGCCCTACCGCTACGTCAACGCGAGAACACCTTCGGTAGGGCGCCCATTATTTTATGTGAGAAGTTGTAGGCTCCGGAAGCTACGGTCATGGTTCCTTAAAGCAACCAATCCCGACGCAACTGGAACGTGTACGTCATCGGCTTCTGCTCCTTCTGTCCTAGAAGGTAAGCAAGAGCGGGAAATTTACGCGAGATAACATCGGGCAACACTGTTCCTTGGAGTCAGGTCTCTAGCCGCGGATGATCTTACGCGGCAGACGGGACAGTTGGAGATGAAGATTTCACCTCTGGATACTTTTTTAGAGCTACCAATCTTTGTAGAATGTTATGAGGGACAGTGTTGACGGACCAGATGAAGTGATCCCAGAAGAACAGCCT
>CAKNYM010050482.1:149885-215298 GCA_932195095.1 Andricus curvator | reverse complement strand
TTCTGCTTCCTGTACACGACTTTTGAGCACCAAAGGTGTTAGGGATGCTAGGCCATGTGTAGTGTCGCTGGAATCAAATGGGAGGCCAAGCTCCTCTGCGGCCTTATCTGCGGCACGATATAGAAATGCCGCAGCATTGACGACTTCATGTTGATGTACTAGTCGCATAGGAAAATCTGTGCTATTTAGAACTGAGCAGACTATAGCCAAAACCGTTCTGCGATGAAGACACTTCTGAAGACATTTCTTTCCCATATGGCAACTAGTGTCTCTCCTGCACCACATTCTTTGAGGATTATCTCGTTTCCAATAATACAACTTTTTGTCAAAAAATGTCAAATTTAACCTAGATTTTCAAGGTAAAAAATATATATTTTCAGCTTCTCCGTATTTTTCCTCTATTCTGTAGTTATTCACCTGTAAACCTCAAAAAAATCCATCCCTCTAGATCATCCGTGTCAAAAGTTCTACGATTTTGTCACGAACTTTTTCACTTTAGCCCACTGTGCGCCGCGGCTACAATTCTCGGAAGCAGTAAATCTGGAATCATTTAATCCTAATTCCAGTGTAACATGCGTATATGATTTCTAACCAAGATTATGATATATTGAGTTATGTCACAGTTATGTCATAATTATGCAACAGTATTTATTGGGTAATTATTGGCTTCAAATTTATAAAAAAACTAAAACTAAATTCTCGCATTATTAAGAGGATATCCATCTACCGAAGAACAATGCGATAAAGAGAGACATCGAGACAGAGTGTGAGAAAAATAGAGAGACAGAAAGAGAGAATAAGGATCAGCGACTGATTTCTACCGTTTCAAAACCTTCTATTTTCTGCATTCTTCAAGAATTACATGGTGTAGATGTTACATTCCTGGCATGAAGCAATTTTTTGTTACTATAACAATTAAATCTTTCTATTATATTTGAATTTTAGTTTATTAAAATATAACAATGCTATATAACAGCTTTTCAGATTTGATACCATTTTTTCAGTAACTATTGTATAAAGTTATGTAAGATTTTCATAATTTAATTGATAAAAAAAAACACAACAATAGTTAGAATTATGTAACATTATTAGGTAAAAATAACGTGACGTGGAAACCCTTGAGCAATTTTTTATTGCTTCTAAATTATCCTTGAAGATCATGCAACCTTACGTATGTACACATATAAGTCGTTCATACTAATTCAGTGTAATATTAAACAAAAATTAGTAATATCAATTCTTCCATAATTTTAAAAACTCATTTTTCATTTAATATGTTATGCAACTATTATATTACAGAAAAAACTTATGAAAGGTTACGTTATTTCATTGTAAAGTAGCATGAAGCATGATTAATGATTGTATATTTTGTAACTGAATATTATCAAATCGCGTTATATAACAGTTATTTACCATAATTTGCTAAGACAGTGACACGTAGAAATTTAAAGCTAGATACTGTTTACTATTATTCTTCACGCAGTTACTCTGCAGAGCAAAATATATGTAATTTCACCTTGTAATTAAATTATTAATAAAGATTTTCAGTAACTTAGTTTTATTTAATAGTCAATACTTTTAGTATTGAAAAACTAAACATTATTTTAAAGAATTCTTCTTTACTCTGTTTCCGTTAGAATTTAATTCCTGACAAGCTTTAAAGACTGCGTAAAAGTTAAATAAACTTCAAAAGCCAAGTGTGGTTTCTTGAAAGTTACTAATTGTTATAGGTAAACTATGTTAACCTAATTGTCTGCTGATTCATTTAATGACTTAAGGTGATTTTATATGACCTTGAAGTGAGTTCAAATCGCTCTAGTACACCTGGTCTAGCTGATTTGATGTGCTATTAACGCCTTACAATTCAGAATAGTTTTTCCCTTTAGGGAATCCATAAAAAAATCCTACAATGTTTATTGGCTTTAGAATTTCTGAGGATATACAGTAGGTCAAAAAGTTTAGCTCCATTTTATAATAATTTTGGCTTAAGGTCTTCTCAGGGTACCACCTGATACCTGGCGGCTTAGCTGACCCTTTCTATTGTTTTGCGCTCGAGCTCGATGCTCGTCTGGGCGATGTGATGCTAAACCGGAGGCTACTGTATTACGTTGCGTTCGTACGATTGAATTAAATCCACATTTAATCCAGTTGCCACTAAAACTTCTGTATGTAATTCTGTATACAAATTTTGGGTTCCTTCACGCAAAGTAACGTACGCTACTGCACGTTACTTTAAAAAAATTGTTTATGGTATTTATACTAAATTATATGTATATGGGGATATTTCTACTGTAATTTCTGTACGAATAGCCGGATTTTTTTGGTACGTGTACAGTGTACACTTTCATGAAAAAAATCTTTTATTACCGTAAAACGGAGTAAAGTCGCTCATCTAGGGTAAAGTTGCTCACCCCCAAATTTATATTTAAAAATTCAGTATCAAATTTCCTAGGGGTAAACGTAAAAGATTATCGATTATTTTAATCAGTAGAGCTGACAAACTTTATTTAGAAATTTATTTGGTGCGAATTTATTGGTGAGCAACTTTACCCTACATAAACGACTTTGACCCGTTTTACGGTAAAAAATTATAATATTGTGGAAACGTTCTTTTTGCCGTTTACACTTTTCTTGTACAATTAACCGTTTTCAATTTACAGCGTTATAAACAGTTTCATTTGGAAACAAATTTTAAAACGACCTTTTTGGACAACTATGTATGGAGTCTACTTGTCAATGAAACATGCGTTTTTTTTTTGTTTTTTAATTAAAGAAATTTTTAACAATTTCCATAATTTTTTCAAGAAAAAGATTGTTTGCAATCGAATATGTATCAACGTACACATGCATGGTTTAGTTGAACAACTTTTCGTAGATATTACTCGCGCGCTTTCTTTATTTTTACCCAGACTAAACGCATGTCAGACGAATTTTGCATGTTTAATTGACAAGTAGACCCTACATATATATCGGAGATCACCACGCTCATTAACCTGTTCTTTATTTTTTTTTAAATTGCATGCTTCATTGACAAGTAGACTAGGCCTATTGGGGATCAAAAAACATAAAAACGCACCTTCGACTCGACCTCCTTGGTGGTGCGGAACAGAGGTCATTATAAATTAGGTAACGTAATATAGTAAAGTAGCCTCCGGTTGAGCACCAAATCGCCCCGGCGAGCATGGAGCTCGAGCTGGAGCGCAAGACAATAGAAAGTGTTTGCTAAGCCTCCAGGTATCAGGTGGTATCCTGATACGTAAACAAATATTTTGAAAGTTGATTTTCGAGAAAGATGTTTGAATATTTAAAAGAAAAAATGATATATTTTTTTTAAGATCACGTCTAGTCGTCGCGAAAAATTGGGGAAGTTCAAAAAGGCGATGGACTAGTCATCTCGATAATTCGGGACAACTAGCCAAGCTTATGAAAAATATTTGACTACTCATTCCGAATTTCGGGACGACGAAACACTTCGTTTTTTAAATTTGGGTTAAGGAGGGGCAGCGCAGACCGGCGGAGCAAAAGAGACTTTGCTTATAACATCGCTATTATTTAACAATTTCAATTCTACTTTGCATTAAATAAATCTATTTTATTATAGAGATAGCGTTACTTACTGAAATCTTGAAAATTGACGTTGTAAAAGAAAAATTATGCAGAAAACAGTTTTGACAACGAAAGAATGGAAGATTCGCTGGCAGAAATGTAAAGTTTTCGACGTTAATGCCAATACTTACAGTATGAAAATTTGATATTTTGACAGATAAAACAATATCACATCATGCCATTATAATAATTGAACGTAATACAAGTCCAAAGTATATTTAATATCGTAAATAATTGAGGCCTCCCCAGTGGGGGCTACATGCAAGAAACTATTATATATTATTATTTTCAATCCGGTCGGTAGAGCGGGTGTTTTGTATTGGTACGGTAGAAACCTTTGCGCGTAGTCCGTATCTAGTAGAATGTCAACGAATAAGAGGTTATATCACAGCTATCACTATTTTTATTGGAGAATCGTTTGAGCAGTCGAGCTGTAAGGACGTGTTTGTTGTTGCTCCGTCCTGTACCGAGAGTTAGAGTGTTTGACTTACGTTCCGAATTTTTCTGAGTGCCGTGATGCCGTGATGTTACTGCGGTTATTACTTTTGTGAGTGTAGAATTGGGGCTTATATTTATATGGGTCAGACATTATTCACGTGTAAAGTGCTTCTAGGTTTGTTGTTCTTTTTGAGCTTGCTCGTATGCTGAGGTAATAAATCTTTCGCACACGCAACTTAATATGGCGACCTATGAAGAGATGCAGAGCTTGATGTCAAGCCTAGAAGAAAAGCTCAAAGCTGAGATACATTCCGTGGAAAAAAATATTCTAGAAAGCACCTCAGCAGTCTTGCAGAGATGTGAAGCCAAAGTTGATGCTGTCGAAAAGGAGAATGCCGAGCTCAAGATGGAGATCGCAAGGCAGGCTCAACGGCTAGATAGGCTTGCAAGAAGAAACAATTTGATACTTTTTGGCATGTATGATGAGCCAACGAAAACACCACCTGCGCTTGAGGAAAAAGTACAGAATCTACTCGGCACCAAAATGGACATAAAACTTAACCGGGAGTCGATTGATGGAGTTCGCCGCCTTGGTCAATTCAACTCTGGCAAAATGAGACCTGTTTTGCTTTCACTCTGTTCAGGGTCGATGAAGCACGCTATCCTTCAAAATCGTTCGAAACTTAGAGGAACAAATGTTTTCGTCGAGCATGACTTGGACCCGGACTCTGTTAAAATCCGCAAAGCTCTGAGCCAAGAAGCTGTTAAACTAAGAAACGCAGGGCTAAAAACTCTATAAGTGGTAACCGCCTGCGAGTTAACGATCAAATTTACAGCTTAGATGATTTAAGAAGATTGAGCCTAGAGGAAATAATCGGAAATAATGTTTCAAATATTGAAGTGCTTAACGACGAGAGCGCCAACACTTTTGTAAACAATAACATGCACCTGTCGCTTCGAAACTCTCTATGACATCACAAGCAGGGATACATAGTAATGAGTCAGCCTTATTTGTAAATACAAATACAGCTGCTATGCCCAACACACAGCTGAGTAGTATGACGTATGAGAAGAAGATAGCCATCACCAACCCTTCTAAACCTAATCAACTCGTTTCTTCAAGGAAAAGAAGGGGTGATTCTCAAGATGCGGGCTCTCTTAACAAGTATTTGAACAGGGGAACTCCTGCAGGATCTGAGCCGCGCACTGACTGACTGGATGAATCTTTTACGGAGGGGGCAGGAGTTTCAAGCTTTAGTTCTGCGGGTGTCTCGCCAAATGGAGGGATGTGCAAGCATACGTCGAGTTTTAGTGTCTGTTATTGGAATATCAGTGATTATAATAATGTGTGTAATTTGGATGTAAAGCAGAAAGCCTACTTAACTAGTCATTGTGTAATTTGCATAGGTGACTCATGGCTCACAAACACATCTGTGAAACTGCCGAAATTTTTAGATGGTTACACCCCTTATTACTCCGTGGCTGTCAAAGAAAAAAGTAAGAGCCGTGGCAGTGGAGGGCTAATTACATTAGTCCAAAACTGCGCTGACTATTTACATTGCAAACTAGAAGTCAGTAATTTGTATTTATTTGTGAAATTGACCTTCGAAAATTCCTTCACTCTGCATATCGGTAATATATATTTTCGCCCATAAGCAGACTCAGACTTCTGTATTGATACGCTTCAAAATGTTTTATTCTCTTTAGACAATGTAAACACACATTTTTTATTAATTGGTGATTTTAACGCTCGTGTAGGAACCCTAAATAGCTTTTCTGATGAGATTGTTAACAATTATAATTTATTTCCGAATAGATCAGCCTTAGATGTTAAAGTTAATAAAAGAGGCAAAAAACTGGTGGAGTCCCTTGAATCGTGCGACCTAGCGCTCTGCAATGGTCGTTCATTTTCTGATAGGCTGGGTCAATTTACCTACCTAACAAAAAGAGGCTGCAGTACTATTGATTTATGTTGGTTAAGTATCGACTGGGCAAATATTGTTAACGATTTTTCTAAGAAATTTGTCGGCGTATCAACGTCTGTAAAAGGGAATGACGAGAGAGCGAACACCTTTTATACTGCTTTGTCAAATTCACCGCTTATATACAATAATGATGTTAACGCTGACTTTTTGTATTATAACTTAATTTCCGCAACAACGCATGCTGCCAGCGAATCAAATATGCTAGTACAGAGGGGCGCTCCCAGTACCTCCGGCCCTTATAACCAGAATAATGTCTGGTTTAACTCGCAGTGCGCTCGTCAGAAAGGGATTGCTGCACGTACTTATAAGCAGTATTCTCGTAATCGTTCTGAGTTTTCCTTGACCCGTTATATGGTGCTCTTGAGATCAATTATCGAGGCTACTTTATTGTACGGTGCTGAGGTATGGGCTATGCGTTATTTTGACGATCTTAACGTTGTACAAAAAAAATTTTTTAAACAATTATTCTACTGGCCCAGAAACACCCCTGCGCACTTTATCCGAGTGGAAACGGGATTAGATCAAGTAAGCGTCAGAGCGTTCGAACGCGCCTATAATTGGTGGATTTCTATAACTGAGATGAACGATGACAGGTTGCCTAAGATTTGTCTGAGGAGCCTCTGCGAGTTGGACCAGGCTAGTGCCGCAAGTATAGAATTTAATTGGGCTTTGAAATTCAAGTCCCTACTCGAATCTATAGGCGAACTTGATATATGGAATCGACAGTGGAGTCACCCTCATGTGGTTACCGTAGAAAAGACAAACATAATAATTAAGTGGGCAAATAATATGTTTAGCACTGCTATTGATCGTGTGACCAAATCTAACTATAACAGTCAATTTAGAAACCTAAGTCAATTGAACCTTACTGAACCTTATCTATATTTCAATTGTAGTATGGGAAAAAAAGCGGGTGGTTAGTCAATTGAGACTTTCAGACTCCACCAAGATCAGACTATATTTTAATGGTTCGGCATACGTGATTGATTCAAATCAAATTTAAAGTTTATGTAACTTGATGGAGTTTGAGGATCTTTCTCATTTTCTACTCCATTGCCCTATCCATAACGAATTCAGAGCGCACTACATTAAAAAATACCTAGAAGGGTCAAAAACTGACTTAGAGTCTATCGAGCGCCTTTTAATTCTACGAAATATTGACCAACTGAATGACATTTTTAACTACATTGTGCAAGCGCTGAGAGTTAGATCTTTTATTATTAATGAGTAAGAGTCTGATTTTGAGTACACTAACCTTTTTATGTACATTGATCTGTTGCGTCGCGTGCAAATATTTTATTTATTTATTTAAAAAAAATGTTATAGCTATAACTTAGGATTATTGTGATACGAGCGTAAACTCGAGACCCCCTTGTAACAGCCAGCGGCACATTACAAGGAGCCATAATTGAGTGGAATTGTGCAGACTAGCTTTTTAGTGTAAAACACATTTTATTTTAGTTACTTTATGTGCGATTCCTTTTGTATCTGATTTTGAATTTGTATAATAAATTTAATCTTGAATCTTGAATCTATCACTATTTTTATTGAAAATAACTTATTATTCTTGCTGAATATGTTTAAAGGTAATTTTTCCAATAAATAAAATACCACAGACGCGAAACATCATGTTTTCCCATCTTCAGATGTTTTGACTTTCATAAAAAGCTGCGGTCGGCTTTGCCCTCCGGTGTGGGACAAAGCCGACGAAATACAGCTTGTCAGAAATAATTCAATTATTAAATCATTGTTTCATTAATGTAATTAATACTTATAGAAATATGATTTACAATAATTTAGGACTCTAAATGAAAAAAGTGGAGCAATTCCACATCTTATTAACTTTAAAAAAATCATTGACTGTTAACTGGTCGGCGCTGCCCCTCCTTACCCTATATATTTAACACTCTCATTTTGTTGAAACTATTTAAATTTATTTGCAATAGTAGGCTATCAGTTAATTAACTCTTTAGAAATAATATTCAGCAGTTGAAAACATTTAAATAAGATTGTTTACTTTTTTATAAAAAAATTAATGAGTGAAAGTGTCTTTCAGGTTTAGAAGTACTACTAATAAATACTTTCTAACAAACTTGACTGTAGATGAATTCATTAAAATTCGTTTGATTAGTCGAATTCTCTTGAATTTACTTGAATCCATTAAAATCTATTGAAATTATCTCGAAATAATTTAAATCCTACTCAAAATCCCCACATGAAGTCCTATATAGGAACCCATATAGGGATCCATATGGGAATTCACATGGATTCTTATATAAAATCATATAGGCAAATTTGAACTCGAAATGGTAAAACAGTAAAACTCATGAGAATCCTAAACAAAAGTGGAGTATCTGAATTAGACAAAAACTATAGAAGTTTAGAGATACATTTTTTTGAGAAATATACTTCAAATTTCAAATACATACTCGTAACTTCATGGACTTTTTTTCAAATCGAAAAAATATGTGTCGCATAATTTCCCGTAAAAAGCAACATATTTCGTCACTGAGAGATTCTGAGACTTGAAGTATAGAACCTGCATGATTGAAATGGATTCGATATCAAATTAATTTGAATTTGTTTGAATCTAGTCCAAAATTCACATAAATGCATTCGAATTTACTTTATTACAGACGAATTCAACTTGAATTCATTTCAATCCACTTGAATTAACAATTTGTAGTGAGTTCTCTTGAGAGAACCAATTTCTTATTAGAATGGCTAAAGTACACATATATTTGTTGGAACACTAAGAAATGTTTAAGATTTGTATAACTAAGTACTAACAATTGCTTTTCCAAATATTTTGTACACAAAAAAATTTGATATAAGTATTTCTAATCCTAAAGAAGCACTCTTGATCCTTTATTTAATTATTTTAAAAAGGCACTGTCTGGTATTACGGAACATTCCGTATGGAAATGGAAATTAGCATTGCGGAAAATTCCGTAATAGTAGACAGAACGTAAAAAATAACAATGTTATATAAATGTTTCAACTATTAAGTACTATTTCTGGACAGTGGCATTACTGCCCTGATATTTAAGAAAGCAGGATCTACAAAAAGAGCAAACCGAGATAATCGATGAAAACTGTTCAAATCATTATTCGCGTAGACCGCTCATTTAAATTACATTTCAATTTTTTTCTTTCTTCTTGGGTAATTTACATATGATCTTCTCATTTCTGTAAACAAAATTAAATAAATTGTTAATTTGTTGTAAACAATGCAGATCCTGCCAAAAATGTGTACCGAAATCACATAAAAAGGGCGTATCTTCAGATCCTGCTTTCTTGGTAACACCGAGCATCAGAAAACAGTCCTGGTGTTCGCAAGAAAGCAGGATCTGCGAAAAATTTGGAGTAATTTGTAAGATTCTATTAATTTTATTGTCAATTAATATTACATACAATAAAATACGTATATAATGACTAATTTTTTGTTAATTCAATAAAATTATGTTTGGCTGGCTGTAGTTGTTTTGAAAAAAAAACTTGGACAAGCAAACCAAATCTTTATTAATCAAATTCGTTTGCTCTAATCAATTAAAATTTATGGTTGGTTCGTTCTATTAATTTAAAAAAATATTTATTTAACTGAACGAAATATTTCTTTGTTTGAACTAAATAGTTTTTTAACTGTACAAAATTAGGTATAATACTTTGTTGAATCAACCAGGCAAACTTCTGATGAAATCCAAATTTTATTAAAGAAATTCTTCAGTTGACTCAATCGTACTGTTTTCTATCCCAATAATTGCAAATTCTTTGGTTAATTCAATACAAATTCTGTCGATACAACGGAACAATTTTCCGAGTTTTTGAATCATCGTGTTACATTTTTAACGAAGGATGTAGTTAATTGAGGACTTGTTTTTGAATCTTCATTGATTCCGTTTTCCTTTTGTATTTTTTTATGGATAATTTTTAAATTATGGGTAAAGATATTGTAATATTTATGAATAGCCACAATAACTTATGTTACTAAACACCGATACAAGCACATGTTCATAATACTTTTAAAAATACATTTCAGTAAAATTAATTATATAAAAAATTGCAAATATTAATAACTTTTGAAATATAAATAAATAAAATATATTTACAAATTTCGAAAATTTTGTTGTAACAAGATGTTTTTAAATTAAAAATTTTTTTTTGAACCTTTCTAATCTAAAGCAATGAACAACTGGGTAATATTAATATATTAATTTCTTTTTGCATTTTTAAAAATAATTTGTGTTTATTTTGCAATTAGTAAGTATTTTACAGATCCTGCTTTTTTGCGTGACTTTAGGTGTCATATTCGAGCCTCCGGGTTACACTTTGTGTACATCCGTACAATAAGTATTAAGAAATTATCTTCAATTATATTAACAAGTTAAAAAAACGATTTTCACAAACGGTTGTATATTTTTTCTACGATTCCAACAATATAAAAAATTCATTTTCGATTTTTTATAGACCTTGCTTTCTTGAATATCACGGCAGTTTATTACTGATTTCCTAATATTTCGTATAGATATGATTAGTTTCAACAAAATGGGAAGGTTAAATTAAAAGAAAACCCTCTACAACATTGATTCTGATAAATCGATTCGGACAAATCTCTTTGAAATATTATTACCTTTAATTTAAATAAAAAGTGTATATCGGGTGAAAATTGCAAGCTCTAGTCACTCTAGTGCACTCGCGATGATGAGAAGATAGAAAAATAAGCCTCTTCATTTTTCTACGACATCTGACGTTTCCTCAAACTGTTCAATAGCTTAGCATTTATCTGATTGATTCAGTTCCACAAAAAAGGGATGCGAAAAGTAGGTACAATTGTTTCTAACTTTATATAATCACGTGAGCACTGTTGGGCACTGCTGGACATAATTTTTCAAATTAAAAAAAAAAATTAAATTAATAATGACAATTTAAAATATATAAAATTTAAATTTAAATGTGTATGTGTCGACTATATATATATATATATATATATATATATATATATATATATATATATTATATATATTATATATATAACAAACTAATTTGTCCAAAGGCAAATTTTGTAACTCAATAACTACATTTTTGTTATGAAACAAAAAAGCTGAATGAAAAGAGAATTGATTCAGTGTACGTATATTTATTTGGCTCAACCACGCACGTAATCCTCAGTGCAGGATTAACTGAAACGGCATTACAATTCTCTAGAAAACCGTCGAACAATGGATCGGAGGTAAAACTAAAGACACCTGCAACTGGAAAAATGGGAAATTTTACAACTCCAGTCTCAGCAAAGTACGCGATCTTTTTTCCACAGCGTCTAATTAAACAAACTGAACTTTGTACATCGGTCAGGTAAATATCGAAATAAAATTTCTCGCAGTTCCTCGATTATCATACGGCAGTCTTTGCACTTAGCCTAAGAGTTTCGAATCACACTGATTGTTAAAGCCGATGTTAAGAGAAGCAAAGATCGAATGTCTTTGAAACTGACGAGGCGCCGACCCACCACCTTCGTATTTTTTCGCATTCATTCGACGTTTTTCAGCCTTTCGAATCGAGGACCTATAATTATTATCATCTAAGGTCGATTTACAATGTTCCATAACTGTAATATCGCATCGATTATTTTTTTGCGCAACGGCGCGCCTTAACGTGCGTTTCTCTTCTTCATCTCTTTACACTCCTTTCAATATTTCTTATATACTCCTCTCATTATTTTTTATACTCTTTTCATAATTTTTAATACTTGTTTCAATATTTCTTATACTTCTTTGATAACTTCTTATAATCCTTACATAATTTCTTTCCCATCAACGTTCCAACCTTTTTATTTTTTTCTTATCTGCTATATTCTCTTAAATCTCTGGCGAAAGTAAACTAAAGGTATAGAGGATACTTTGTACAAAATACGATACAAGTAGCGATGTAACAACGATTTGCAATAATTAAATATATGTATACGTATGTATATGTTTTTATATATATAATATATAATATATATATTATGTATATATGTATATGTATATATGTATATTATGTATAAGTCATTATTATGCTATTATGCGTACACACGTGCAAACACTGCACCCACTGTTATTCTTCTCCTCTCACTTGACGCGACCGATATATTACATTCATATCAGATATCAGAATCATCAGAATTAACGATGGATAAGTTAATCGATTGGGCTTTGCGAACTAATCGATTTCTTAGTCTATTAATTTATATACTTGGTATTTACCTGTTTTTGCAATTGATATCTGTCTAATTACGCGATTATGGTGAATAGCTGACAGATTCTGGCGGGTGTATTTTGCGGCGCATCGTCACTTCTAGTTCGCCTTATGCACGCACGGTATAATATATATACGAACGCGGTAGCAATAAGCTAAAGACTTTTTACTTACTTTTTTCCGAACACGACAGAATATTGCAACTTACAGTTTCGAACTCTGTAAAGTGATAGTCAAATGGATTTTTTATTGTAGCGAAAGAATCGATTGTTATTTGCCGTTTTCCCACCACAAAATTGAGTATTCGCAATCAAGAAATCATTTTTTGCTTCTAAATAAGGAGAATTTTGTATGTCTTTTATATTTCTGGCCCGCCAAAAAGAACTTTAATTTTTCTTGAAAGAAGAAAATTCAGGCAACTTTTCCCGTGTCTAAATTTTTTTTAAATTTTAAACTTAACGGAATTCGCTAATATTTACTTTGCAAATATTGTAATCCACTCAATTTGCATGAATCCCCCCCGATTCACTTAAATCCATTCGAACTGATTTTAATTTATTTGGATCCAGTCGAATTCACTTGATTCACTTAAATCATTCAAATCTACTTGACTTCACTTAAATCCACTCGAATTCACTTGAAGTCCCGGGATTGACACACAGACGGCGCCGCCAATGCCATGCCACTCTGTTTTTCGGTAGTACCAACCTTCAAAAGATACGTGTAAAACTTTCATGAGATTCGGTTCAGTCATTGTCGAGATATTGAAGGTTACGTGACGCTACATTTGTTTTTGTTTAAAGAATGGATAACAACGAGTTTCGTGTGGTAATCACTGTTTTTTAATGGGGGAAAATACCGTTCGAACAACCACCGAAGACGCGGAGCGCCCAGGTCGTCCAATTGAGGTGGCAACGCAAATGCGGCACCCACTTCGAACAAAAATGTTTCATACCCAACTTTCATTCCCTATTAAAAAACAGTGTTTCATTAACACACGAAACTCGTTTTTATCCATTGTTTAAACAAAAACAAATGAAGCATCGCTTAACCTTCAATATCTCGACAACGACTGAACCGAATCTCATGAAATTTTTACACGTATCTTTTGAAGGTTGGTACTACCGAAAAACAAAGTGGCATGACATTGGCGGTGCCATCTGTGTGTCAGTCCCGGGAATTAATGACCCATGTGTTACACTCAGCTTCGCATGAAATCATACTATGTCATGGCTTGTTGATTGATTCAAAAACCAAAAACAAAGAAGAAGAAGCATGAAATCATACGATTAACTTAAATTCATTCGAAGTAACTTGAATTTACTTGAATTCCCTCAAATGCTCATGAATCCATTTGGATTTGTTTGAATCCAGTAAAATTTACATGAATTCCCTCTGATGCACTACAATTCATCTGAAGCGATTCAAATTCGCATGAATACAATCGAATTACTCTGAATTCGGTCGAATTTACTTGAAGCAACCGCTCGAATTAATTTTAATTCAGAATAAAGTAGGTACTATATGATATTATTTACAATAAAATAAATGATTAATTAATAATTGTAGTCTATGTTGTTAAATCGTCGCCCTAAAGTTATAGTACGCCATTTCCCTCAACGGTCAAACTGAGAATGAGAGGTTCAAAGTTTAACCATAATATGCTCTACAAAAACGTTGTCAAATGTCGAAATGAGTTTATCGGTAAAAAATAATGCATGATGAACATATTAGCACAACTTTTAATACTATTATGCATGTATTCTAGCTGATGTGGAAAATTGGTTTTGGACATGACGTAATATAAGATTTAAAAAAATCATTTTTTCTCAGAATTATAGTACGCCATGTCCACAAAATATTTATAAATGAACTATTTATAATTAAATTAGTAAGCAAAAAGTTTAACAGAATGATAGTTTACATTATTCTGTTGTATTACATACCTCGAATTAAATGAGTTATTCGCAAATTATTGATCTTTGAGTAATATTCCGATAGTGACTTATAAGGTTAAATATATTTTTGAAAATTGTTATTTCTCAAATTGAACTTAGGTTATCCATATAAAATATGCACTACGAAGTTGGCATTTTTCACTTATAGCAATGCAAAAGAGGACATGGCGTGATATAATTCTAACTTTTAATTAACGTCACTATTTTAATTAATAATTATAATGGCTGAGGAAATAAATTTCAGGGAAAAATTGATTTAGAAACAAAGTTTAACCCTTACCGAGTCTAAAAATAATAATAGTTCAAAATTTTCAAAAAGGGACATGGCGTAGTATAACTCTAGGGCGACGAAATATTGGCAATAATAACAGTGGTAATTATAAACATTTATTTTTACAACAATAAATATTCGCGTTCTGTTAAAATACGGATATATTTTTAATATATTTTAAATTAATTAAAAATATTAACATTTTACTCTCTATAATTTGTTTATAAATTTTAAAAAATCAGTATGATCTAACAATTCTTAAATTTTATATCATTCCCACTGCAAGCATTTAGAATTATAATTTGCCAAATGTAGTACGCAATTCTCAAATATTACACAACTCCATTTATTTGGAAACTTAAACTATGTCTTTATACTTTTGAGTAAATATAATAATTCTAATCAAATTTGGCTCTTATCAGAAATTAATAATTTTTGCATTAATTTAATACTAACTAAATTTAACAAGAGATAAGGGTGCATTTCCAACGGCAAAAATATTCATAATACAATGTTTTAAAATCTGATTGCTGGCGTGTATTTGCATGCAGGGAACATCCCCTAAAATACCACTGCTTTTAATTCACGATTAAAAAAAAGAATTTTCTTTTAGATTTAAAAGGGATCTATCTCCAAAAATGTTATTTAAGATATTTTACTGATGAATTCCCTTGAAAATGACTGTATTTATCTAATTTCTGAATAGTTTTAGATAAAATTTGAATATTAGAAAATGAAAAATATAAAAATGTTCACATTAAAATATTTGTTATCTCTAAAGTGGTAGATAATTCTGGTTTTTGTGCTCTATTTTTAGACAGGTTATGTAAAAAGCTGTGAGAAGTATATGATTTCTTATATAGGATTCAACCAGATTCCAAATGGTATAAACCTTTTTTTGTTGTCGGTTATCCTGAAAAAGTTAATTTCACCAACGTCGAGGATTTTAATACCTCTTTCAAAACACTTGGCGAAAATAACAAAAATCCAATAACTTCACGAATAATTTGCTAATATTTTTGTCAGTAGTCCGGTGATCTTATTGTTAGGTAAAAAGTTGCCAGTATTTTAGTGGCCCAGGAAAAATGTTAGACTAAAAAATAATGAATTAAAATAAGTCAATAGTACTGAAGACTTGAATTTCGTGGTGTTTGACAACTGTTTCGAACATCGACAAGTTGTCTGGACTTTCAGTCGAGCGTAAGTGCCGCTCGGTGATTTCGTTATTGTTTTTTCGAAGATATTACCCGCAGCTTGGTCAGGAGCCGGTAAAATCAAAAACTCGAAAGAACGACGTCGCCGAATACGCCGCCTTCAATTCAATATACTCGTATGTAGTTTCCTCGCAGAACGACAACAATATTGATAACTGACGTTGTCGGCCAACGAGGACTTTGCAGTCATCCTTCATTCATAAACATATACTCGGTATCCCACGACAAATTAACGATTAGCTTCATTAAATTTTAATAGATATGATTATTGTTTGTGTCAGGGTGAGGCATCTCAAGGCACGCCCGCTTCCTGTCCATCTTCTTCTAGATTAGAAGATTTATCTATCGCGCTATTCAGTATTCAATAACTATAGGTGGTGGTATTTTCATCCTATCTTATCCACAAGTTTCACCACACTTTTCTCTATTCACCGACTTATTTATGTTGCTGTTTGAGTGTTGATTTGATCTTCTTTACCTACTCTTTCTTTTCTGAGCTCCACAAATAAGAATCTTGCATTATAAAAATGGAACGAGGGGTCGACCGTCACAGAATTCGCTGTGAATTATTACTTCCGGGATAATCCACTTAAGTTCATGTTGATTTCACTTTTCCTTGACATACATAATAATTTAACCTTCAATTTCTTTTACATTAATTTTCAAATCACTGAAACTCACTCGAATGTACTGTCAGTTTAGTTATTCATCTAACGGAATTGAATTTAGTTATATATAATCTGAATCTATTTAAATTTACTTGAGTCCACCCGGATTCATTTAATTATATGCCAGAATTAACTTAAACTGAACTAAATAGAACTGAATTGAATTAAAATGAACTGAATCTACACAAATAATTTGAGTTTGGAATTTAGATGCATTTATTTAGTTCACTTGAATTTATCATCAATTTAAATACGCGCATTTTTAATCCACTCTAATTAATTTAAATGTGATTCACCGGAATCCACTCCAATCTTTTAAAATCAGTTGAATTAACTAGAATTCATTGGAATCAACTTAAATTCACATATATCAAACTGAATTAAGTTTACTTCAAAGTAATCCACTCGAAATTAGTTGCACTTGTTGACTCGAATCCGCTTGAATCTACTATAGTTCATTTTAAATTACCCGAAATCAATCGAATCAACTGGAATTCATTTGAATTTATTTGAATACAATTCGTTTAAATTGAATTCACTAGCATTCACATGAATTCAGTAGAACTCACTTGAATCTACCTCAATCTGTATAACTTAAATCGAAATTATTTCAATTAACTTGAATCCATTGGAATTAACATGAATACATTTGAATATAATTGAATTTACTTGAATTGTCCGTAAATGCATCCCCACCTCCTCTACAATAAAAATATTCAATGATTTTTTTTTAATTTCTCTGTTTCAATTGATTCAACATAAATTCGCTTGAATTTAAATTGATTTCCAAAATTCGCTTGAACTTATAGATACGTTTCTTTGAATTCCTTTAAGTTTTGTTACATTTTTTTAAAATTAAATTTGATAATTCGCTTAAAATTCAATGAAATTCAATTCATATTAATTTAAATTCTTTGAAAATATTTAAATTTATTTCCGAATTCACCTTAAATCACTTGAGTTTAGTAGAATTATCTTGAATGCCGATGAATTTATTTCGAGCTCAATTGATATACTTGAATTATCTTAAATACAACTAAACTCATTTTTATTCATTTGAATTAGTCGTGAATTCAGTGGAGTTAATAGGTTTGTAGAATTAAATATATTTATTTCACCAAAGTTCATTGGAATTCACTTAAAGGCACTGGAATTCATTTCAATAGACCCTGAATTCAATTTAATTTACTTAGGAATCTGCGTTAATTCACTGGAATTCACCTTGAATTTCCACAAACACATTTTCCGTTTGCTTTGACATAAACTGAATCTACTTTAAATGTATTTGAATTAGGTTTAATTCTTTAATTGTGATGCATATACATCAGAATTAAAAACGGTCACTCCATCAGAAGTAGCGGAATTGAAATATTTTAAAAGGAAAGATTTGAAATAGAAAGAAAGAAAGAAAGAATTGAAACAGAGAGAAAGATTGGAAATATTTTCGCTTATTTTTCAGTGAGAGCGTAAAGAGATATTTAAGTGTCAAGTGTTGTAATTAAAGTTATTGTAATTTGAAGTCTTATTTCGTAGCTTAGTGGTATTAAATGTTCAATTTTATAATTCTGAATGTTTAAGTCTGAAAGCATGAACGTTTTGTTTGACACCGAATAGAAAACCACCTTTGACGTTTCTTACAAGTTTACACCCTATCAATTTTCCTATCGCGATCCTCATAAAAATTTCATTCCTTGCGAGGAATAAGCGGAAAGAGAAAGAGAGTCTATACTTATTGTTCACTTGAGCTAATCATACACTTCAGGCCTGGGCCTAATAAAATACATCAGCGAATCGCGCTTTAAAAAACGGTTCCATATCTCCTGCTTGCTCTCCTTACACTCTGCGGACTTCGGGCATCGGGCATCGACAGACTCGGACGACGTCAGTCATAAAAACTAGGACGATAAATATTTCACATTTCGTTCGTTTGTTCGCAGGGATGATCATTACTTAATATTGGAATGAACATCATGCCACACGGATAAATAATTTACTTATCCAGCAGCGGCGGCGGCGGCAGTAGCAGCAGCAGCAACAACAGTGGCGGGAAGATCCATCTTGCAGATGAAAAAGTTCCATCATTTTATATACTTTACGACGTATACAATTATACATTCTGCTCCTTAATCTGTACATTGTCCAGGAACGAGATATGTTTTCATAAGAGCGAAACACCTTCGCCGGTCATATATCGATGACCTCGGACGATTTTCCGCTCGACATCCAGGCAGATAATGGACATTGCGAGCGGAAGTAAAATCCAGGTAAGGGCTCACTTTCCGAGACCAAATTTCATAAAGATGAGCTCTTTTCCTTTCGAGAGAATGTCACCGCCAGCGCTGGAGCCCGCCATTTCGGTGAACTTCTGCATGAGATTCGGACCCGTGCTTTGTTGCTGCTGAGGTTGCTGTTGTTGAGGATTTTGCTGAGTCGATTGCGCGGTGGGAATAACAGTAGGAATGCCACGAATTTGTTTATTCGCATTCTGCATTTGAGGTCCCTGCATAGACGGTCCTTGATTTTGTTGATATTGCTGCTGCTGTTGCTGCTGTTGTTGCTGCTGTTGCTGAAACTGAGGATTTTGTTGGCCAAACTGCTGTTGCTGATATCCCTGGTTCTGCTGCTGATAGCCCTGGTTCTGCTGAGCCTGCTGTTGGGGTTGTTGCTGGTAGGGCTGATTTCCCTGCTGTCCCTGTTGCTGAAGGTGTTGCTGGCCCTGGAGACCTCCGGGCATGTTACTACCACCGGCCCGATTGACCGCGCCTCTCCCCCTCCCCTGAAAAAGTAAATGTTTTTAGTTTTATTGAATGCTTTTTTTGGGTGGGAACATTATTCTGGAAAATAATTTTTGAGTTGTTTTAGTTTTTCGAAAAATTACAGTTGAACCACTTCTGGACAAAGAAAAAATGTTTTTAAAAAATGGAGAAACCTGGCATAATATTCACGATTTCTCAAAAAAATTCAGAATTATAATACTAAAACAGAGATTTGGGTTAAAGTTTGTGGAATTCTGAATTTATTTTATAATATTCAGAAAAATTTTAATCAAATCATTGTCATCATCACTTTTTCTTCTGAAGATGATACCGATCACTAAGTCGACCCGCACCAGATGTTGAATTGATGTCCAGGTACTTTCCGGGCACTTTTTTCGGGGAAGTTTCTTACCAGGAGATAATACTGATCACCAGGTTGACCAAAAAAGTCAACTCGATACCCAGATATTTTTTGTGCAACTTTTCCGGGGATGTTTCCCACCAGCAGATCATATCGATCACCAGGTCGAATAAAAATGTCGACTCGATGTTCAGGTATTTTTTGTGCAACTTCTGCGGGGAGGTTTACCTCCAGAAGATTATATCGATCACCAGGTCGATAAAAAAAATCGGCTCGATACCCAGGTATATTTTGTGCAACTTCTCCGAGAAGGTATACCTCCAGGAGATCATAACGATCACCAGGTCGACCGAAAATATTGAATCGATGTCCAGGTATTCTTTGTGCAACTTTTCCGGGAAGGTTCACCTCCAGGTGATTATACCGATCACCAGGTCGATAAAAAATGTCGACTCGATGTCCAAGTGTTGTTCGTGCACCTTCGGGGAAGTTTCCCACCAGGAGATTACACTGATCACCAGGTCGACCAGAAAAGTCAACTCGATACCCAGATATGTCTTGTGCAACTTCTCCGGGAAAGTTTCCCACCAGGAAATCATGCCGATCACCGGATCGATCACAAATATCGAATCAACGTCCAGGTCTTTTTTGTGCAACTTCTCTAGGGAGGGTTACCTCCAGGAGATTATACCGATCACTAGGTCGATCAAAACAGATCATAAATGTTGACTCGATGTCCAGGTATTTTCCGCGCAACTTCTCCGCGTTAACCCCCGGTGCGGGTCGATCTAGTGATTGGTATCATGTTCAGAAAAAAAGTTCTTTGAGGAAACGAACCGGGTTCGATTCTAAAGTTGTCAGCGAACGCCAAATAAAATATAACTGGTCGCTAAACGGCTTATTTCCAAAGATTTTTCTAAGAACAACTTTCGATCGGGACATCATAAACAACAAAATATCTCAAGATAAGGCAATTCCACGGAGAGCCATTTGCAATGTATTTTGTGCGGGATCCTTTGAAGCAAATGTAAGTCAAAGTTTACTTTTCAAAATTTGGACTCTTGCATCTGTAGCTTTTAGCGCCGCCTAACGGACATTTCCGGCCCAAATTGATGTAGGAACTTAGTGCACGATCTGGAAAGATCGTTTTGGAAATACGAACTGAAAATAGTTCAAAATGAACTCTAAACTCTTGTGTCCGTAGTTTTCAGGGACGCCAGGCGGATCTTCCCGGCCCGAATCCGGTTCAATTTGGCCATTCTAAACTGTAATCTATTCGCATTTCCGAATTGATTTTTAATTGATGTCAGTTCGGATTTCCAAATTCAACTCTTTAAATCTTGAATTAAGTACTACGTCAATTCCGTTGATTTTGGACATTATCTGTGATGTTCGCATATGCGCACTCCGCCGACGGGCCGACATAAAACTTTACGCCCACTACATGAAACTTTACGCCCGCTACATGAAACTTCACGCCCACGACACATACACTGCACCACGCAACTGAGAATAAGGAGGAAATTATCTTTATCTTTGAAAAAATTTGTATCGCTGGACCCCACAGTCTCCCTTCTGCAAAGCATGCTATTTGCACGGGCGGCATATTCACACTTGTCAAAATAGCCTTCTTTACGCCCTCGATACACAATGTACTATTTTTTTTTAAGAATTCTTTTCTCCACATTTTTCATAAAAGATAATAAATATCTAAAAATATTATCAATTTTGTACATACAATAAAAAGTTGACGATATGTTAATCTTTGATTAATCAGTCATGCATAAAAAATGGCATACACATTTTAGATATCATTATATAATCGTACGTTGTAACTTTCTTAACTTAATGTTTAGTTTGTTGAGATTCTTAAAAAGTATATCCAACATCGTCTCAATCTCAATATTTTTTCCTTCATTTATGTCAAGAGTTAGTCTTAGTGACTCATTATTACGTGCTTGTTGGCAATAGAGTCCAATAAAGAGTCAGATTATCGAGATAAGGGTTATACATTTTTTTTAAAAACGTTTATCTAATTATAATAATAAGGGTGGCTCAAATGAACAAAAGTTCTTCTCAGATGAAGCGATACCCCCCTCCCCCTCAAAAAAAGATTGCATTCATAGAAAAAAATAATGTGTACATTTGACCTCTTAACTCTGATCTCCCACCTTTAATATCTCTTTTAATCTCTCCACTGACATATTTATAATCATTAATTTTCACCTCGGATATTGGATTCCTCACCTATTACTCGTCTCGTTTGACCCATGACTTTTGACGCCTGAAAGCTTGCGCACTATTTCACCATCCTTGATCACTGACCTTTGGTCTCTGAACTTTGAGCGAACCCTGACCCTTGTCTTTTGGTCACTCACCCTTGACCTTTGGTCCCTCATCTAGGCAGCGAAATACATTTTTGAAGGTGCTTACCAACTTTTGACCCCTGGCTTATGATACTTCACCTTTCACCTGTTACCTTTGGTCTCTGAACTTTTACCCCTTACCTCTCACCATTGCCCTCTCACCTTTGACCCTTGACCTTTTTCATAAAATGAAAACTTTTTGAAAGGTGTCATCTCAAAATAAAGGAATTGATTTGTATTTCGGCCACCCTAATATTAACTGATATTCAATATCACTAATAATGTTCACATTACTCAATCTAATTGATCTAATGTTAACATTACTCAATCAAATTGATCTCTTTTTATAGGAATTCTAATTATTGACATTTGTTAGTGTATGCGTTGCGTTGGCAGTGAGCTTTCCACACAGAATCGAATACAATTTAAAGCGAAAAGCGATTGAAAGAAGTTTCAACAAAATTAAAGCAGAAGACTTAGGTTAGACAGATGTCCTTACGTCTCAAGTAAGGGTATTTTCCTTTTTTAAATCAGATTATTTGCACATTTTTATGAAAGTTTTTTATAGAGCCAATTTCATATCATGAGACTAAGACCAAAAGGGCATTACTTTTATTGGTAACATTAATGACTGAGACTTTGAACCGAAAGTCGTTTGCTATACTATATGAAAAGAAAAACTGTATAAAGTTTTAAAAGTTGTGTACAGTGTTGGAGAAGTAACTCAAAAAAAGAACTCAACGACAGTTACTACCCAAGGTAACTTGTATATAGAAATAGAATTACATAATCTAAGTCAGGCTTGCTAGCGAATCTGGTAAAGTTACGAATATTTTTAAGACTATGTACCGCGCTGTAACGTCACCAATTACATTGATATTATATCCGGTGGGTTTATAATTAAAACAATATAAATATTGTGCTCAATTTTGGGGAAATAGTTCAAAATGTATAAAGACACGTCTGTTTGGCACATTTAAATTTATATTTTATTTAAAAAGGGCAATTTTATTATTCTTCAACTTAAAATGTAACTGAGCAATATGCAAATTTTATTTTTGTAATTAAGTAATCAGAGTTTGAAAAATTGTAATTTCCATAAGATGACATTTCGCTGATGACTCACATATTTTGCAATAAAACTTACAAAATTTGCTAATGTCAAAGGAATTTCAGAACTAATTTATTATTTCAACAAATTTCAAATTTAATTACATACTTCTGAATTCAAGAGTGCCTCATCAATTATTATTAATAATTTGTTTTAAAATATGAAATATTTAGGAAAATGCTATAAAATTGATTATATCTCCAGTTTAAACACGACTAAGTTAAACAACATTTTGTTTCAAATTACTTTTATTCGGATACCTACTTCTAAATCCATACTTAAAATAAATTTAGTTAGTCAAAACAAAATGAATTTCGAGATTAATTGACTTTGAAAAAATTAAAAATTAAAAAAGTTGACTTTTGGAAAAGATACTCATAATTTAAACAATTGGTAAAACTGAGATTTTAAACACGGCGGTTATTAATCGCCTGCTATCTTTAGAAACCGTTACAATATTGTACTGTCTCATTTGTTAAAGAAATCGGTTTTAAAGAAAGAGGTTTAAAGGAAAATTACAAAACAAAATTGAGTGTTTTAGCTTTCAAATTTAAGAATATTTTGAGATTGAATTTCGCTGAAAAAAAGTTTTTTTTTTTAATTTTGCAGCATCCAAAACAGGTTCAAATTTGATTGACTTTTATAAAGCATCCCAATTGGAAAGATTGGAAATTTTGTAATTCTAAATTTAAAAAATTTTGAACGTCATCAAATTGGAAGATCTTTAAATACGATTGAAAGGCTTATAAATTTGGATCGTTTGAAGGTAAAATTTTTTCCAATTTTTGTTGTTTCAAAATTAGAAATCTTTCAGAAAAATGCCGAAATCTGTAGAAAATTCCTAGATTTGTTAATGTTCTGCGAGCAGATGCAAAATTCCCTGACTTTTCCTGGGTTTCCAGGTTTTCTAGTATTTGTAGCAACCCTGCTAAGTATTTCAAAAACTTAGCATATAGTTGTATGTTATTCAACAAATTATAATTCATAATTACTAGAACTCTGTTAAAAAAGAAAAATATAACAACTACGAGTTTACTTAAAGCAAAAGCTTAAAGTTGCTAATTACTGGAAAGTTGGAATTAAGTTACCGTAAAACTTAATCCAACAGTAATATGTTCGACAACTTCGTTACTCATAAAGAGTTCATCTCCAACACTTCTAAATTATAATTATAAAGAATGGAAAATGACAATTTAATAACGTAATCCCTTTTGGATTCAGTAGAATGATTATATAGCATGAAATGATGTAGCCTTATATTAAAACAGCAAAGTAGAATCACAAAGCAGCCAGAGAATATGCAACATGCTGTGCTAGAACACCAGTATGACCATTAAAAAGATTTCTATCCATTTTTTAATCCATTTTGTCAGTATTTTTTGTTTTAATGTTTAGTGCAATAAAAAAAAACAAAGTGAAACGAAAATTAAATAATAATATCAGATTAAGACTTGTATATAAAGTTACTTCTTTTCGCAAGCTAATGAAAATTTACCCTTTAGTTTGAAATCCAGATTTCAATCTTCTTTCGTAAGATGTTAATTATTAAAACATGAATTTTAAGCAAATGTTATTAAATTTTGTTTTTAAGCCACAACGCTGATGGTGGAATCTATTAACAAAATTATATCGAATTTGCAAAATGCATTATATTTTTTTTAAAAAATGTCGTTCCAAGCAGATATTATTTTTTATTGGATATATTGGATATTTATAATAATAATATGTGTGATGGTTAATATAGTCGTGGGCATTAGAGTATTCCTTATCATGAAGTACAACATTTTATTCATAAATATTGAGCTCCCATCCTCAATTTTTGCGAAAGTATATTAGATGAAAATGCCTACTAATTTTTAGCTAAATCGCATAACTATTCACGGGTTCCTATGTCCTCTAGAATTTCTGTTACATATTTTCAATTGCAAAAATTGAGAAAAAAATCGAAAATAAAAACTTTTCTCGAAATCCAACACCCATTGAGAGAGAGATTAGCTTCTGTTACTCTAAACAAAATAATCATCACGAATTCAAAAATAATTTTGTGAATTAGGCGGTAAGCGCCCCTCTCCCCTTCCGGCTTCCCCTCAACAACTATAATTAGTATACCCCGCACCACACATCAATACATCTCTGCTCCTGCCCCCCCTCCACCCTTTCCCAAGATTTCTTTCATCTATACTCTGATATACCTACGTGGAAAGATATGGGAAGTCCAAAGTGGATTTATGCCAGGAAGATCATGTACAGATCAGATATTTAGTTTAAGACAGATCACAGAAAAAAGCTTAAGAGTAGGAAAGAAAGTTTTCTGTGCATTTGATGACATAGAAAAAGCATTTGACAAAGTAAATAGAAGTAAACTTTGGGAAGTCCTTAAAGAGTACGGGGTCAAAGGATGGCTCCTACAAGCAATAAGATCAATATATACAGGTAGTAAAGCGAGTATAAGAGTAAATGGGAAACTGAGTGACTGGTTCGATATTATGCAAGGCGTGAAACAAGGATGCGTTATGTCCTCATGGCTATTTATCATATTTATGGATAAGTGTCTAAGAATGGCCCTCTTCGACGAAGAAGTTGTAGATCTCGAAACAGTGAAGGTACGTGGGTTAGCTTTCGCAGATGACAAGATTATTATGGCAGAATCAATCGAGGACTTGCAAAGAATGTTGAATAAACTTAATACAAGCATGAAGAACATGGGCCTTAAAATTAACGTAAATGAAAGAAAAATCATAGTGTTGGAAGGAAAAACTGAGAAAACAATGTGCAACATTGTCCTAAATGATGAGAGATTATAACAAGTTGACAAGTACGTATTTCTGGGTAGCCTATTCACTAGCGACGGAAAAATAGATGGGGAGTTAGATAGGCGCATAAATAAGGGTAAGCAGGTTATCGGTAGAGCAGGGTCCATGCTCAGAAATAAAAACATATCAAAAAAAGCTAAAATGGCCATACTTAATTCTATATTCGTTTCGACTGTACTATACGGTAGCGAGACATGGACCTGTGAAGAAAAGGACAGGAGTAAAATTAACGCGATCGGCATGAAACCTCTACGCACAATATGCGGAAAAACACTAATGGACAAAGTCCGAAACGAGATAATCCTCAAAGAATGTGGTGCAAAAGAGACAATAGTTGACATTTGGGAAAGAAATCAGTTAAGATGGTTCGGTCATCTTGAAAGAATGAAAGATGAACGACTGACCAAACAAGTGTATAAAGGTAAAGTAAATGGCAGAATGCCCAGAGGTAGACCGCCAAAAGAATGGTTAGAATCTGTGAATGAGACACTAATCCGAAGAGACATAAGAAGCCATAGAAACACGAGAGCTTGCATAAAAATGCATAGACGTGAAGGAAGCTAGAGTAGTATGCCAGAACAGAAAAGTGTGGCGACAAATAGTTTGTAAACAGAGTGACAATAGTGTGAATGACGCCTGAAACAAAGACCTTGGATACTAAATGGGCCCAAGTGGGGAACCACACATAACAATTTTGTGAGGCTCTGCACGGGGTGATCGCTAGAGAGATTGATCAGCAACCTGGGTCGGAGCAGTGTTACGGAATGAACGTGTCATTTAAATAAATAACACGAGAATTCCAGATCAATCTAAAATATCTATACCTTACACCTATATATCTATCTACCTTATACCTATATACCCACCTACACACTACTATTTTCCAACCGAGTAAGTCACGCCTACCCCGAAAGGGAAATGGCTTAATGGTATAATAATAATAATACTAATATATATGCCTAAACCCCTATGTATGCTAATCTATTCTCCTGCTCTATATGTCCTTTCACCCTGAACCACTTTCCTTCAGCGTCTCTTCCCCCTCCATCATTTCCTCTTCGCATCTCATCTCTTTCCTCATACACTAACCCCCTCTCCTTTTCTCCTATCCCATATTCGTTCTGCATCATCACCTTTATACCTTTATACCGTTACCCCCTTAATCCTTCCGACTTTCCCAACAACTTTTTATATATAATTCCAGGTTTTCGATCCCTGAAATTAGTGAAATCCACTCCCTTCGATTGATTCCGTAATTGAGGAAAAAACTCTCAGATATCAAAATTATAAATTAATTTAGGTCCTATAATTTAATTTAATACTTGTTTATTGCCTCAAAGTTGTTATTTACAATAAATCATCCTCCTACGTTTCGGCTCATGGTAGAACAGTAATAAAATTTTTTTTTGACAAAAATGATTTCGGAGTACTAAGTATGTAACAGTACCTGAGAGCATCATGTACATTGGTTATTCCATCGTTGTAATTTAGGAATTCATAGTATTGCTATTATTGTCATGTTTGTGAAAGTGTTCACTGCCAATAAGGTTACGAATATTAGCTTAGTTAAAATGTTACATTTTGTGTTAGCTTAAGTTAGGTCTTACGTTTTGAGAGACTCAATATTATTATTTTTTTTTTTTGTAAACTTGTTCTCACGCGAACCGGTTTTTCATCATCAGCTACGGACTAAGTCAAGTGCCTTATGAGATGAGGATGTTATAAATTAATTTAATACGATGTTTGAAATGTTTTGCGATGATGTTGTAGTAGGAAAAAAATTAGAAGCATGGTGTTGTTTGGAGTTTGTCTATTACTGCTTTTATCATTACAGAGCGGCCGCTAGCGATGAAGGTGACAATAGTCGCATCTGGATACTTTCTTAGAGCTACCATCTGCCACTTCGTAGGTTTTTAGTTGCCTGCTACCTGATGGTCTGGGAAGTTTCTTACAATGCGACAGGTGTTTAATAAATCCGCCTTCTGAGCTGTTGCCAGTACCCTACTGACTCCTAAATGTTTGAGATGTTCAGTGAATCTTGAGTGCACATTGCCTGTAGCCAAAATCACAATAAAATCAATAGATGCATGTTTCACATTCCTCCATATTGTCTTTACTTAATGTCTTAGCTCGCCATACGTATGGATGTTGGTTGTATAGCTTGCCTGCGAATTACGGTTAAGTGTTCAAGCAATGTCGATGATGTAGACTCTTCCACCTTTTTTTTTCTCGCATCACGATGTCGGATCGAATGGCTCGGATGTAATGATCCGTCTGGATAGTAACATGTCAATATCAGATGTAATCTTCGTTTTCTAAAACTCGCACTGGAATGTATCTACAGGGTGTCCCAGACTCAAGTGTCCGGACTTATATAGGTATATAAACATTAAAAAAATAAATCGAAAATTCCTTTTCCAAAAATCAGTTGAAGTTTTGGTTTTTGAGTTATTAATATTTTAGCTGGACCAATCAGGAGCGCGGTATAAACAGTCATGCGTACGTGAGCGTGATTGCAACGCAGTGTTATTGAAGCGAGCGCTGATTCATATGTTGCCATTTCAATCGCCTTCTTGGTTGCTGAACCTCTGCTTCTGCCGCTGGTTGAATCAGACCATCTGCCTCTGGAGGACATGGTGGTACTGGATCAGCATCAGGTTGAGCCAGAAAATCAATTGTCCCTGCTTGATCGTGTGATGCGGCTTCATCTAACTGATGTTCATTATCGAAGTTTTTCCACGCCAAATCAACCAGTCGTTCAATCTCCATTGCTCGGTCTTCTGAGATAAGTAGATTATTCCTGATATCCATGACCTTAGTAATAATAATAATAATTCTTCATGAAGAAACTCATTTTTGTCTAAGGCTTGCGATGGTTATAGCCCAATATGCCGAAGGAATTTTTCTTAGAGTTGGAATTTTGAGTAGTCTGCACGGGGCTGTCCCGGTATATATCATCAGTCACGGACGCTTTTTTGTAATGCAATCAAGTGATCTGATAAGAGCAGTATGCCTAATTTAACATACTGGGCAAAGCCTGGTTTTTACTCATCCTCCTTCGCTGCTTTGTACAGAAACGCTCCTTTGTCCACACCTTCGTGTTTCCTGACCATTTTAAGAAGAGGGTCTCGTCCATTTGCGACTATACATATGTACTGTATCCAGAATGATCCGGTTGTGAATACATTCGAGAATCAGTATTTCCGCGACCAACTTGACGGCAATATTTTGTTTACGTGCATTACCAATCGTCACTCGATGTCGAGGGATCTCAGCTCATCCTTCGTCCATGGATCCACTCCAAATCAATAGAGTAGTAACGGACGGCAAGCATGTTCGTGGCAGATATTCTATTTCTCACCGACAGTTCGGAAGACCAAATCTGTTGGATAAGACGTTTGTATCTGCATCGAAGATCATTCTTTATTGATGTTACGTCCTGAATGCAGTTCTGTGACCCAGCCAGGTACGTATATGGGTCTCTACAGTACCAAGGTGTCGTATAGCGCTTCTGTCGACGGGCTCAGAATCTTCGGGGATGCCAGTAAGTTGTCCTCGCTTCAAATGAACCTGAGCAGATTTGTTCTAACCTAAACTCTAGACTAATCTCCTGAGAGCATTCCTCGATAATTCTTAAAGCCAGATTTAGTTGCTTTGAATTTCTAGCATAGATCTTGAGATCATCCATGTAAAATACACGAGTAACCTTATGCTTTCTATATCCGGGTTTTCCGTAGAAGGATCCTTGGGAATCGCGAAGTGCGAGAGATAGCGGCAATAGTGGGAGGCAAGAGAGGAGAGTGCTCGTGGTGTCGCTTTGAAAGACGCCTCTCTGAAATGTGACGTTGTTAGTTTTACATGGTTTTTTCCAGATGAGATAGTAAATCTGATTTTCCAAATGGACATTAATCTCTCTATGCATCTCACTATGTGTGGATGAACCTTTAATCTTTCCAACAGACAGATGATAAGTCTATTGGAGGTTAAATCGAATGCTTTCCAGTAGTCAATCCAGGTTCTCCCGACATCCTGCTACGCCTTTCTTTGAGCCGTGTTGTTCGTGAATCTCTCGCCACACAGGGCTAATTTTTTCGAACTATCCTATCATTAAGGATAGCTGTGAAAGCCTTATACAGCGTGTGCAGACAAGTTATTGGCCCGTAATTCTTAGGGTCAGACAATTTGCCCATTTTTGAAAGAAGCATTGTGCGTCCTTCCACCAACCACTCCGGAATAAGATCTTCCGACTTTAGTAGTGATGCATGTCGATCATTTTTGGACAAAATCGAGATTTGCTTAAAGCATAGTTAGATGGAACTGAAATGTAATGGAGGTCAAGAATTTGTAATGAAAAAAGTCGATCGAGACGAGACGATCATCTCGACTTAAGTGATTGTTCGTCTCGATGTAATGAGTATGGTGTTCAAGGTTGTTCGCGTCCTTTTTACGCTCGCACGTGTTGTGTGTGGGACCGTGGAGTTTGATCTTTGCACTTCGGTGCACCCTGGATGGCGAGTTGAGTTTGGCGCCTAGAAGGAAGGGACGCGTACGTGGGCCTCCCTTAAGCAGTGGGGTGGGGAGCTACACGATGGGAGAGAGACCCCATCGAATGAGTATCTATCGGAGATTCGAGGCCTGCAGACGTGAGACAGATCGAGATTGTGACTGCCTGTGGTGTGTGACAGGGGTGGATCCTCTGTATGTGACTGTGATGTGCTCTAATTGTTGACCCAGTGATATGCTCTGGATTTGTTGAGCAAGTGATAACCTTTAATTGTGGACCCAGTGATATGCTCTGGATTTGTTGATCATGTGATAACCTTTAATTGTGGACCCAGTGATACGCTCTGGATTTGTTGAGCAAGTGATAACCTCTAATTGTTGACCCAGTGATATGCTCTGGATTTGTTGAGCTAGTGATAATATCTAATTGTTGAGTATTTGAGAGGGGTGAGGACTGACTCTTCGAGAATGGCAAGGTGTTGCCTCTGATGTACTATTCGTGTTAAGTATGCTTGCGAGTTCTGTAACTTTGAGGATAAGGTAAGAGAGATCTCTCTTAGGATTAAGTTCACAACCAGTGTGTGATTAGTTTAATTTGAATGTATGCTGTTGATTAAAGTGGTAGAATGAATTTGAATAAAGATACTTTGCCTCATTGGCTTGCCCGGGCTTTTCCCTCAAATCGTGAGGGTTTTTATGCCTAGGCAAGTTGTTGTTGAAGAGTTGATGATCCGCGAAAATTGTCGCATTTTCATTTCTGGGAGCCTGATTACTCATTCCTTCCGAACTCCTCTTATAAAATATTTGCATAATTAGTCCCTACAAACAAAGGTTTTAATTTAATCTGACGAAATTTAAAAAAAAATTGTTAATGATCGACATGCATCACTAGACTTTAGATAGGAGATGAAAATTATGGCCAGATGTTGGTGTGTTGAAAGAAACTTCTTCTACCAGAAGCTCGTGATCCCATTTTTTCCTCGAGCGGAATAGTTATTGATGCCTCTTAATACGTTTTTCACCTCTTTGGTAGTGATAGGTGGACATATTCCCCCTCAGGTGTTATGAGGATACTGTACACCTACTTTAAGTTATTTATGTTTTTTGTGTCTTCATCCAGTGAATGCTGACTTTCGTAGACTTCTCTCCAAAATGCCTCGATCTTCTCTGGTTTGGGCGGGTGGTCGACAGTAACTGGAGGAAATTGTATGAGTCGAGATGGGTCAGAAAAAACTGATCACTTTCTCTGACCCGTATTCTGTCAGCAAGATGCTGCCATATGGTCAGCAGTTCACGCTGCATCATAGACACTATAATTGATGGTACAGAGGTCGGACACTTCGGAAAAATCTTAACGAAGCGCGTTATCCAGTTCAGCCAGATCTTTGGGCTTGCGAGAACCTGGATGTTGATGATTCTCCTGGTCCTAAAGCATCGCTCTTTCTCTATTGGATGCCTGCCCGCGGTTGCCTTCAGTGTCGCCTCCCTTTCTCTGTTGCTGGCTTGATCTGGTCATGGTAGAGTAGTTGCTCCGCTTATATAATCCCTTTTATGGAGGTTATCGGTACAGTTTTGCAGCAGTGTGCGCGAAAAGTGCGAGAGCTGTGGGTATTTCTCGAAACACAGAGCATGCAGTCGCATATGTTGATGTCGAGTCCAAAGTATGATAGAGGAAGATGTGTAAAATTTCGAGATATTGAAAAAAGTGAAACACAAAATTTTATTACATTTCACATTGATAATAACATTTGATGTTAATTCTTTCAATTTGTATATTAATGACAATGTCTTTATATTCACTTATAAAAATAGATTATAAAACTGTTCTTTTAAAAGTGGTATGCCACCGTTCTTCTTTTTGTCACCCCTGCCTCTCACCTCTTTATCTGCACACCTCCCTAACTACCCTATACTCATTCTATCGACGACTCTTTGCTTTTACTCCTTTCCTCTTCTCTCTTTCCCAATCCATTTTCTATATTCCTTATACACCTATACTTCTTTCCACTGTTGCCCCTCTCCTTACCTATAATACTGGTATGTCTCCATTATACCCTCTCTACGGCCCTCTTCTCTCACTTGCTTACACTTATTCGCGATAATCTGTCACCCCCCTTTCGCCCATCGCCATATAACTCTCACTCTAACTATACCCCTTCTCTATCACACTTTGCTGATACAACTCGTCTCTTCCCATTTCCTTCTCCACACTTTCCCTATACTCCTCTTCCTGCAACCATTTTTCTTTTCTGATCGCACATTCTCTCTTACCCCTAAATTTCACTTGTCCGACACACTTAAATCATAAAAATTGAAAGCATCGAAGGCTTAATATCTAAAAAATGCGAAAGATCAGCACGTGAAAGTTACAAATATTTAGCAAATTTAAAAATAAATTCATGTCCTCTTCTTTTAGACGAGTTTTTACTAAATTCTCCTTTTCCTCACTGATCTGTCTATCAGATTCCGGTTTGAAAGTTTCGAGATTTTAAAATAGGTAGTGTCTATAAGTCCGGACAGTCCGTACGTTTACTTCCAGCTATAAGGCCGGGTTAAACATACGGACAGTCCGTACGTTCAGTTCCAACTATACCCCTGTAACTGCGATGATGGCACCCCTGTGACTGGTCACGGAAATAATGTTGGTCAAACCCCTACCACTTTCCACCGTCTCGTGGGAGGAGAGCGGAAAAATCTTTCAAAAGCTTTGAAATCTGTGAAATATTCGTGAAATCATTTAAACGTTTGTGATATCCTTTAAGATCTTTGAACTTTTTGTGAAATGTGAAATAAAGTTGGTTAAACCCCTACCACTTTCCAACGTCTCGTGAGGAGCGGGAAGGCGCCCCTAACTAGTCACAGATATAATGTTGGTTAAACCCCTACCTCTTTCCAACGTCAAACAATACAAAAATTTAAAAACTTTAAAAAAAAATTTCAAACTTTCTTTCAACAGTCAAAAAATTTAAATTAATAAAAAATTCGGCTTTGACTTTTCTTTCCAAGTGTCCAAAGTTACGCGACGCGTGGCAAAGATTTGCAACACGATCTATACGTCCGGACATAATCAACGCCCCCTTCCCTTTTCCAACTCCCCCTTTCCCTCACCAAGTCCGTACGTTTCGACTCGACCGTGTTATAAACATACATAAGCGTACGGACTCTCCGTACTTTTAGCCCGGATGTATAGTCAGAGCTAAACGTACGGACAGTCCGTAAATTTAGTCTAGCCGAGCTAAACGTACGGATAGTCCGTACTTTTAACCCAACCGAGTTAAAAGTATGGACAGTCCGTCACTTTAGACTCGGCCTTTAAAATACTCAACATAGGAACCCCTAAATATTATCCGATCGAGCTCAAAATTGGTAGTCATCTTTTTCTCATATAACCTCACGCAATTTGACTCTTGGAAGCCAAAATCTTAAATGTAAAGGATGTAATAAATGTAAGGAAGGCTTTAATGTAGTATATATTGAGATCGAAGAAACCGGGATTGTTAATAAGAAAAGAATAAATGAATCTTGTCTGTCAGTCCGTTCCGTAGGATCTTGGGACGAGTGCACTCACCTGTTGCTGAAGATGGGCTTGCATGGAACTCTGTTGATGGGCATTATGGACACCCATGGGTCCATGTTGATTGGACGTGGTTACAGTCGTGTAGCTGTGGTGATTCGCTTGTTGGTACGCTAGATGCGGTGGATTGTTTTGTTGATATTGTAGTTGATGTTGTTGGTTGTTCATTAGTGGTTGTTGTTGTAGTTGTCTAGAGTCTAAGTGACAGACAGGGACAGACACAGGCACAATGCAGGCATCTAGCAACAGATAAGAGAACAGAACCGTGTTGTCATTCATGGCGCATTTCCTCGTTGCAACACAGTTGCGCCAACCGTACTCAATTTTTACAAAAAGTTTCTCATTTAAAAAAAAAATCTCATTTTATAGTTAGGTTTTATAAATTTATGTATAGCTCAATTTGACAAATGTTGTGATTTCTATTGTTAAGGCTACCTTGCTAGCTGGATTGTTTTAAAACAGAAGAGGTACGGTCAACGCTATTTGCGCACAAGAATATTAGAATTCTTAATAGTTCTAAGAGGTCGCGTAATATTTCAAGCATAATTTAAAATCTTGACGATCAAAAAAGTTAATAAAAATATCGTAAATGGCCAGCATGACAACACGACACGAACGACAACCATGTGACAAGACGACCATCGACCAGTTCAGGCACACAGAGACCAATCATGTCGGTATATATAGAGAAAGAGAGAGTAGACACATTATCATTATTATACAGCAAAATGATCGTAGTATAATCAATCGATAAATAAATATAATGGAGAGATGTAGAGACAGATGTAGAGAAGTAATGGAGCCAGTAAGTGCTCAGAGAGAGACAGAACAAATATATGTATATACTTAATAGAAGACATTGAAAGCAGCTTGGTGTTTATTGCATTTTGTCGTGTGTTCCTACGCCAGCACTTGTCCCTATGTGCCAACAACACAATTCTCGTCCTCAAATTTTATCTCATGTCTCGATTTATGATTATACCATCAGAAAAGCTGATTTTTCGCTATGAATTTTGTAAATTCCCTAACCTTTACAATTTTTACAAAATATTATAAATTGCAGATAGTTTTAATTTACTAAGGGTGCAGACACTCTTGCGTCACTCAGTGTATTGTAAATATCGCACAGAAATATCTCACAACTCGATAATATGAATCCACTACTATGTTGGCAATCAGGTTTTTTTTCTTAGTGATGGAAATTTCGTGTAAATATTCGTGATCATAATATACAAGTTTTTTTTACGTTTTCCTGTGACTCATCTGCATGTCGTCTGGCACATCGAGTCTCGTGTCTTGTGTTGCTTGCCGTATACTATATATTTTCTTCATTCGCAGTGACATATATGTATGTATGTATATATGTATGTATATGCGAATTTTTAATTGAAATAGTAATTTAAAGTTCTGCGTGTTTTTGGAAAAAAGTGATGTCGATGCGAATGAAGTGAAGCAGCGCCGCGGCATACGGCGTTGAGGACAGTAATGAAAGTAAATTAGTAAATTAATGAAGGACGTTTTACCTTTATTACGTCGATGCCCTGGGGGAGGTGGTTCTCGTGGAGGAGGGGGAGGTCCTCTGGCACCAGGTCCTTGTCCCTGGCCTGGAGGCACTTGCCTTCTTCCTCCTTGGCCTGGTGGACCCGGACTTTGATTACAAGCTTCAGTGAGGAAGTTACTTGGCACAAGACCACGAACTCCATTCAATTCGCCCATATAAAAACCGTCAGCGTCCATTTCACCGTATACGAGGATCTCGTTTCCGGTTTGAAAAGAGAGCTCCACTTGCTGCAGAATTTTTAAATTTAATTAGCAAGGATTCCAATGAGGATATCATTTTCTATAGGGTCAATACGGTTTCTAAGAAGAATAAAAATTCCTTTTTGCGTCTGGCAAAATTTAGAGTTCATACATAAATAATATTGTGATAAAATCGGTATTATAAATATAAGTATATTATAGTGTTGGTGTGATAAAAGAAATCAGTTCTTATTTTTATGTATAACATGAAGATTATATCTATAACTATTTGTAGAAAAAAGACCGCTGCCAATAGTCATTGCTTTAATTATTTATTTTAAAGGAAACTGAGATGCTTTTAGAAAACTGAAATTCTTAATTGTGTCATTTGGTCTTCAAAATAGAATTTTTAAAACACATCCATGAGTTTAGCCCGTTTTCATGCCTATAAAGCGGGGCTAAAGTTCTAATTATCAGTACCCAGGGAGTAAAGAGTGACGTCACATGTAAATAATAAAATATTGTCGAGTCTAAACATCCGGACGGTCCGTACGTTTATGTATTTTTATAACACGGTCAAGTGTAAACGTACGGACCTCTCAAGAGGAAGGGGGAGCTGGAAAAGGGAAGGAGGCGTGACTGTGTCCGGACGTTTAGACGGGAGAAATTGGACTTTTCACGTCGACTACAGTACAGCCGTGATATTTAAGAAAGCAAGATCAACAAAAAATCGAAAATGAGTTTTTTATATCGTTGAAATCGTAGAGAAAATATACATACGTTTATGAAAAACGTTTTTTTTAATTGTTAATATAATTGAAGATCATTTTTTAAATAATTATTGTAAAAAAGCCGAATATACAATTCTGTTAAGTCGCGTTAGGTAAAAAAAAGCAGTATTTGCAGAAAATTGTACGGATCTACACGAAGTGTAACACGGAGGCTCCTAAAGTTAACACCGACCGTATCGCAGGGGACGTGATAATACGTAAGGAAGCAGTACAGAGATCCGGTTTTCTTCACGTTATAGAACCTCAGAAAAGGCAGCATCTGCAAATAAAATACTTACTAATTGCAAAAACAAAATTATTTTAGAAATTGTAAAAAGAAAGTAATATATTGATATTACCCAGTGGTTTATTGCTTTAGAAATGTAAAAAAATTACAAAAAATTTAAAAACAACTTGTTACAAAGAAATTTTCGAAATTTGTAAATAATTGTTATTTGTTTATATTTTAACAGTGGTTAATATTTGTAGTTTTTTATTTAATTACTGTTACTAAAGTGTATTTTTAAAATTATTATGAACATGTGTTTGTATCGAATTTAATTATCCGATTTATCGATATATTATACATAGATATTTATAGTAAATTATTGTGGCTATGTTCATAAATATTATAATATCTTTGCCCATAATTTGAAAGTAATTTACAAAAAAATACGAAAGAAAAACAGAATCAATGAAGATTCAAAAACAAGTCTTAAATTAACTACATCCTTCATTAAAAATATAATACGATAATTCAAAAACTGTCAACTGAACAATTTCTTCAATAAAATTTGGATTTCATCAAAAGTTTGCCTGGTTGATTCAACAAAGTATTATACCATTTTTGTACAGTTAAACAAAATATTTAATTCACACGAAAAAATATTTCGTTCAGTTACATAAATATTTTTTTAAGATAATAAAACGAACCAACCATAAATTTTCGCTGATAAGAGCAAACGAATTTGATTTATAAAGATTTTGCAGGATCTGCAGATACGCCCTTTTTGCGTGATTTCGGTACAAATTTTTGGCAGGATCTGCATTGTTTATAACAAATTAACCATTCATTTAATTTTGTTGCAGAAATGAAAAGATGATATGTAAATTACCAAAGAACAATGAAACAAATTTTGAAAAGTGATTTAAATGAGCGGTCTACGCGAATAGTGATTTGAACAGTTTTCATCGATTATCTCGGTTTGCTGTTTTTGTAGATCCTGCTTTCTTAAATATCACGGCAGAGTACACATCACACGAGAAGAAAGTCCAATTTCTCCCCCTTGCTGCATACGATATTTTTCACAAGACAGCCAAACTCTAATTTTGGTAATTTTGGTAATTTTGGAAATATCTGGTAATTTTTGAAATTTCTGATTATAGCCTTGAGGTAAGTGTGATAATTGTTTTTTTTTTATCAACAGTCAGCAGTTCGAGGTTAGTTGGAAAGGTTAGTGAGTCCCGATTCTGTAAAAAATGTAAGTAAATAATGATAATTATTAAATGACATTTTTATAGATACAGTAATACATATAAATAATTATTAATTCAATTTAGGTGTATAACACTTCGAAATGCGTAATTCTTTAATATCCCTGGAAGCTTCATATGAAATTCAAATTCTTTTCTTTCGTTTGCATTAATATTGTTATAAATATAAATCGTAAAAATTGAAAGAAAAAATGTTTAAGAAACCAGTGGGATTAAAAGCAAAAAGTTCAAAGATAATTTGGCAAACTTTGAAACGATGATATTCTCAAATACAGTCAAGTCTCTCGTATTTCCACGTCCTTGAAACGTAAGGGTTCTTTATTTTCAACGCTGGAGGGGCCCCACTTCTACCGTGAATGGGCAGGTTCTTTTTATCAAGCGACGTCATTGGCTGCTCCGGCCTTGCATCGATGCACCCCCTGCAGTCAAATTTTTCAACTACGCATGTACCGAAAAAGCGCGTGTCGATTTTAAATCAATAAATACTATTAATAATAATATACAGACAAGTACACCCGGACATTCCTAGAAGGGCTGGCCCACGCAGTTTCTCAGCTCAAGGGGCGAGAGACGGCTTCGACTCCCGCATGAAAAACACCAGCAGCGTAGGGACAAAAACACAGTACGCGGGTACTCACACGCGTAGATTGCGCAATATTATGTATTCCAATTGGAAACGGTTCAGATGGCCCCGATTTGCGCAGTTGAAAATGTCACGGTCTGTTGGCCAGTGTTTTTGTTGACGTATGACGTGAAAAATGTAAAATTTCCTGGAAATAGTACAAGTTGTCAACTAAAAATCAATATAATAGAATCAAAAAGCGACTCAAATATTTCGCGGCAATGCTATAGGCTAGGTGGAAATGTCAGCCGTCAGGAAGGTTAGCATATATAGGACTGCAACTGCACACGAGTTTTTGGAGAAAATATTCTAAAGGTAAGTGATAAAGGTCTGAATAATAATATTTCTCGAGTGTAAAACCTATTTTCTCAGTCATGTCCCATTATTTTCTCGAGTGACGACCTTTCAGTATCACGAAATATAAGCAACTTTTCGAAATTTGAGGTTACTAATTTGAGGTGCCACTAACCTGAAATTTAGGATATTTTATTTTATTTAGTGAAACTGAAAGTTCGTCAATCGACAAAAGAATGGAACGTGACTGAGAAAATACATTCTACACCCTCTACAGCCTCTTTGATTTCATTGGTCAGCCACTGACGCGGAAGAGAGTGTATAGGGACCGTGTTGGAAGTTGACGGAACTGCCCAATTTGAAATAGCCGTGTACGGGGGACTTGCAATAGGGGGGACTTGAACCCTCACTGTATTTGAAATATCGCTTTTCAAAGTCTAACCTTTGAATTTCGTATAACACTTACCCGTATTGACCCTACACCTATTTGTTACTTTCCAAAAGTAATTTGTTTTCTTTACATTTATGCTAAAGAAATAATGTTTAAATATTTCAAAATTGAACGCCTAATTAAAAATAGGTCAGCTTTAAATCGTTTAAATTTTTTAAATTTGAATGGTCTACTAATGAAGCTTCGCGAAAAAGAACGTTAGATCAACACAAGTTTTGTATCCATGGAGTTCTATATACGATTTTTTTGGCTTGTTTGTCTTTTCCGCAGAAACGCTGCAATCGCTGGATAGTGGCAATGAAACTTCGAAAATTGAATTTTGAAAGAAATGACAAAATAGTCGAGCTTATTCACTTCATATCAACATCAGCTCCGAAAATTTACGTTTCTAAATCTAACTTAGAACTTTTGAGAGGGGTAAAAAAATAAAATAAAATTTGATAGAATGACACACAGGAAAGAATAAAAGGACTAGAGAGGCTGGAGGAGCTTACGTTGGTCAAAAGAAAATCGAAGTCTCAGCAGTAAAACGTCCAGAGCCGAAAATGTCAAAGATAATATTTTAAAATAATAAAATAAATAAATAAGTTTATTTTTTATTTTTTTATTTTATATTTTTATTATTATTATTATACCATTAAGCCATTTCCCTTTCGGGGTAGACGTGACTTGCTCGGTTGGAAAATAGTAGTGTGTATGCTGCGTATATAGGTATAAGGTAGATAGGTATATAGGTGTTAGGTGTAGATATTTTAGATTGATCTGGCGATCTCTCTAGCGATCACCCCAGGTGAAGAGCCTCACAAAATTGTTATGTGTGGTTCCCCACTTGGGACCATTTAGTATCCAAAGTCTTTGTTTCAGGCGTCATTCACTCTATTGTCACTCTGTTTACAAACTATTTGTCGCCACACTTTTCTGTCCTGGCA
This sequence comes from Andricus curvator, assembly GCA_932195095.1. NCBI lineage: Eukaryota > Metazoa > Arthropoda > Insecta > Hymenoptera > Cynipidae > Andricus > Andricus curvator. Next base: position 175,140 of record CAKNYM010050482.1, on the reverse strand, counting down.
TACTACTCTAGCTTCCTTCACGTCCATGCATTTTTTTACGCAAGCTCTGGTGTTTCTATGGCTTCTTATGTCTCTTCGGATTAGTGTCTCATTCACAGATTCTAACCATTCTTTTGGCGGTCTACCTCGGGGCATTCTGCCATTTACTTTACCTTTATACACTTGTTTCGTTGATAAATAATTATCAGAAATTATGCTCAAGAAGTACGGTTTAAATTATTCTTACAAGGAAATTAAAATAAAACTTTAAATTACAATCGCATCAACAATAATAGTTTTTTTTTATTGAAAAGAGAAGAAATTATATTTGGATCTATTTTTTACAGTATGTAGGACCAAGTTTGCAAATGATGTTACCAACAATGTGATAGACTTGATTTTGAGATGAATTTAAATATCCAGAATTTTTTAATTGCAAGCTTCGAAAGCTTTTTCTCCGTAAATAATTTATGAATTAAAATTTTTAAATTAATTTTTTTTCAATATTATATGAAACCGAAATCTTCTCAATAAAATTTTTTAATTTTAATTAGTTATAATTTCTATAAAAATAAGCGCCTTATTTATTTTCATTTTAATTAGCCAAAACAATCATTTCTTTATATTTAACTTAAGTTTTTTAATTAACTTTGAAAGCAGTTGAATTAGAATTATTGAAAAGAAGAACTATTTTCAAAATTTGTCGAATTCTATTTTAAACTTTTTGTACACTCTTAAGCGAATGGAATTTTCTATTAATATCCCTGTTCTTTCTATTCTTATCCCCGAAGAATTCTAAATTAGTTTTGGATATGTACACTTTCGAGGCTAATTGAGATACATGCGAAATAAATAACCTCGACTATTTTTACAATTTTTTTCCGAATTGAATTTTCTAATTTTCATTAACACTTTACCGATTGCAGCGCTTCCGCGGAATAGACGAACAGATTCAACGTTCTTTCTACCGTGGCTTCAAATATTTTAAATTTTGAAAGGTTTCCAGGTGAACATGATTCATTTTTAAAAGGCCAAATAAATTGAACTTGCATTCGGTTGCAGTTGGTTTTGGTAAATTCAGTAAGCTGGTTGTATCGTAGATTTAGTAGTAGAACTGCTACTTTCGAATATTGGAAAAAAATTACATAAGAAAATATGGTTACCAAAATTATTTCTTGACAAAGAGTTATCCTTGTTTGACTACTTATGCATTAAAAAGAAATAAGGATCATTCAATTCTAATTGAAAATTCCTTTCGAACCAGAAACTTATCTTTTTCTCATTTCAGATATCGACGCCTCCATTCAATATGAGTCTATCTGCTGACAGCGCCGTGTATGAGACTATGCGCTGTGTATAAGCATAGGGAATAGTCTCATACAGAGCGCTGTCAGCACATAGACTCGTATTGAATGGAGGCGTCGATATATGATATCAAATGCTACTCAGTGAATAATTTTGGTATCTACGTCTTTGGAACCTATTTGGGTCATTTTAATAGATAATTACTTCAGCATCCACGTTGGGTGACAACTCTTGAGGGTCGTAGTCATAAAGGGCAATCATTCTTCTTGAGGCCATACTAGCATAGATATCGCCCCATCTATCACCAGGTCCTTGACCTCTTCTACCTTGTTGTCCTTGCACTTGACCATCTTGATTCTGATCCTTCATTTCTTGGACCATATTGTTGGGTATATACCCTCGCCTTCCGCGAAATTCGCCCCAATAGAAACCATCTGGATCTTTCTCACCAAACACCTGAGTAAAATGTTTTCAATTAATTAAAACAAATTTTTAGTTTGGAAAGATTTGAAAACAGAATTCTTAAACTGAATATTAATGTACGCTGAATTATATTTAGTGGATAAAAACTGTCAAATTAGCTATAAAAAACACTGCATAATATAACTCGTGCTGCCCTTGCAATGCGAAGCACAAACAGAAAGCGACCCCACTCCTCCACGTTACGTCGTGAGTGGTGCACTCTCGTCACAATACGGTAAATCTGCGTCACCATTCACCACCTCGTGAATGGCGCGCTGCCGTTATCCCAAAGTCCATAAAAGTACGATCAGCGAGGCTTAGTCAAACACACACATTTTATGTTTCATCCATTTTTGTGTACAAGTGAAAGTTGTCAAGATATTTGATGATAAAAATGAAAATTTCATGCCTAGCTCCTGCCGAAAACGTATGTATTTTTCTGGCCACAGAAACAATGTTGGTCAAACCCCTTCCCCTTTCCAGCTTATCGTGGGGGGCGGAAGGGTACCCCTTTGTCTGGCCACAGAAGTAATGTTGGTCAAACCCCTTCCCCTTTCCAACTTCTCGTGATGGGGAGGCACTCCTTCGTCTATCCACAGAAATAATGTTGGTCAAACCCCTTTCCCTTTCCAACTTCTCGTGGGAGGCGGAAAGGCACCCCTTTCTCTAGCCACAGAAATAATGTAGGTCAAACCCCTATTATATTCTAAATTCTCGTGGGGTGTCATAAATAAAATTAAGTAAAAAAATATACAACTGCAGTGATTGGTCACAGGGACTCGACAGGGGTCGGCAGGGGCTAGGTATGCAATTTTCATTTTTATCATCAAATATCTCAAAGACTTTCACTCGTACAAAAAAATTGGATGAAATATAAAATGTGTATTTTGACTAGGTCTACAACTTTTGTAAAAACTATTTTTCAAAGTTTTCAATGGTTCTCGAGATAAACGTGAAAAACCATGATTTTATAGGGTTTTTATGGTTTTTACCGTGAAAATAAAATTTGTGCCAATTTTCACTATAATTTCCGTAATCAGCGGGTCAAAATACATGAGTATACGGAGTTTAAAAAAATCGGAGGTAAGGGCTATTCGGAACTTTAACCTTAAATTTGTTTGATAATAATTTTTATTATTTTCAATAATGAACAATGTTTAAAACATGTTTACATATTTTATCATGCAGATTTTTATTTACTAATTAGTGTTATAAATTTTTAAAAAATCCTGAAATTTAAATTTAAATGAAAAAAACGTTGCCGTATACAAAATTATTCAATCACGGAATTCATATTTTCAAGTTTAAAATTTCAACTTAATTTTCTTAATTGACACCTGTGATTTTCTCACAGGTATCTAATTTATCGGTTAGATTTACTATTGATTGCACAAATTTCATTTTCACTTTTCGTGTTGAATTTAATATAATAGAGAATATTATGTATAATAGAGTTTCGCTTATATGTTGAAAGTGACAAATTTTTAAAGAAATTGAAAGAAGTAATTAAAGAATCGTACAGAATTTTAGTTTATATTTCCATTGATATAAATAAATTATGAAACAGTCTAGATAGTTAATAATAAGAGATGTTTAATTAAATATATATGTAAACTTCAACTTTTTCTACCAAAAATTAAATAAGCACATAGGTAAGTGCATCGGTCTCCGCACAGGTATCCCGTATCAGTGGTCCGACGAATATTTATTTCCTCTTAACTAAATCGTTATAATGTTATAAAAGTGCTGTCATATGGAAGAGATTGACATTTATTTTCTAACCTATTCTTGACTATTTAAAAACTTTAATACTTTTTTATATATGGCCTCCCAAAAGTGGTGTCATTTACCTATATGATCATGAACTAATAATAAATTACAGTTGATGTAAAGCATTGATGTTTTCAAAAATTATAGACTATGATATACTGTATAATATGTATTTCCATAAGAAAAGGTACTCTTTTGTCGGTAATAATCCCTTCACAGTCAGGCGAAAAAGAACATATCGTGGCAAAAGTGTTTTCAAGAAAAAAGACTTCAGAATCACGTGATATTTGCAGGGTCAATGCTTTTGGGGTCGCTCACACCAAATCTATAAGGTTGGATTTCAAAAATTCAAAATGGGGGATCCAATATGGCAGACATGAAATAGTAAACATTTTGGATTTGGATACAATTAGAGGTAGTTAGGTTTTTGGGGTCGCTGATTTCAGATCTGATGTTGGATTTCCAAAATTCAAAATGGCGGATCCAATATAGCGGACATGAATTATTAAAAATGTTCGGATATTGATAAAATTGGTGATACTTAGGTTTTTGGTGTCGCTGTATCGAAATCTGATGCTTGATTTTTAAAATTACAAATCCCGGATCCAATATGAAGGAACAACATTATCAGAAATGTTTAGAACTTGATCGAATTGTTTATATCGTGATACAACAAATGTAATGTGTAAGGTTTGCGGTCACGTTCCGCTTTGCGTCGTACCTTGCTTTCAAAAGGACCATCAATAAGTAGAATTAACATCGCTAATTTTCATTATATGCAATTCCAATAACCGTATGTTTACAAAAAATATTTAAAAAACCCCAGAAAAATTACAAACTGAAATAAAAAATGTTAAAGAAGGAGTCAATAACCGCCACGTCCTCGCTTCGTGACTCTGGGTTCGTCTGAGAGCGGCAATTTATAAGAACTATTCACTCTGTAACATACCCTTATACTACCATTTTTATAATTTTTTTAGTTAAAGTTTGTTATGCCACATTGGATATGTTACATTTTTAGTTTAACAACTTCAAAAACATAAATATGGATAATCCGATAAAGTTCTAAACATTTTTTATAATTTTGGTCCGCCATATTGGATACGCCATTTTGAATTTTGAAAATCCAACCCTTGATTTCAATTAAGCGACTCCAAAAACATAATTATCACAAATCTTATCAAGGTTCGAACATTTTTAATAATTCATGTTCGCCATATTGTATCTGCTATTTTGAAAATCCAACACTAGATTTCGATTGAGCGACCCCAAAAACTTAAGTATGACCCATTTTGTCAAGATCCGAACATTTTGATAATTCATGTCCGCCATATTGAATCCGCCATTTTGAATTTTAAAAATCCAACCTCAGATTTGAAATCAGTGACCCCAAAAACCTAAGTATCACCAATTTTATCAAGGTCCAAACATTTTAAATAATTTATGTCTGCCATATTGGATACGCCATTTTGAATTTAGAAAATACAACATCAGATTTGATTTCAGCGACCCCAAAAACCCTAATATACCGAAGCACAATTAAATCGGATCACGTTAAATAATTTTCTTTTGAAATGTCCGCTTATGTGTCATGATGCAAAAGTGGCATGACCTTTTTTTGCCCATATACGTGTCACTGGCAATGAGGGCGTTAAATTGCGTATATGGTCGAATAGCCGGATAAATTCCCGATATTTTAAGCCCAGAACGAACCCCCTAAGTTAAAAAACGAGTCCTCGGGGCACTTTTGAATTTGGAATTTCGAAAACCAACTTTTCGAGAAAAACGCTATTCTTGTGCAATGACACATATTATTATAATTAATAAATATTCCAATTAATATTTCTATAATATTTATCATAGCGGGAAATGTGCGGGAGGACTTGCATTTTAACGCCGATAAGATATCCCTAACAATTTCCGTAGCGGGAAATGTGCGGGCGGACTTGTATTTTAACGCTGCTAAGATTACACGCAAAGATCCCGCCAGGATTCTGTGTGGAATTCTCTTGTCGATCATTCTCGCTCTAGATCGCGCCGGGATTTCAATTCGTAGGGAAGTTCAATTCGTAAAAGCCGCAAAACAATCAATTTAAAACATTAGCAAAAGAAGATTTAACGCTGTTGCTATCTCCAGAAATCTGAAAAACCTGGGAATATTGTGAACCAGGAATTCTTCAAACAAATATTCTTTTCGCCCTTTTAATTTGCGGGTGTAAAAAAAGAGATATAGGGTTGAGAAGTTTAGACACCAATAACAAATGTAATTTTATAAACATAAATTTGACACAGTTTAAAAACAATTGAGGGTCCGGATGCAATAAGGGGACGAGCGCTCGAAAACGTGAAAAAGTATTGTCCAAACGTCTTATGATATCCAAATTTTAAAGTTAAAAAAATTAAATTAAAAAAAATATGGGCTTGTAGAGAATGACAAGCCGGAACTTTTTTCTATTTAAAGTTTTTCTTTCCGACGTATGTTTTTAATAATATAATTGTAAAAGGGATGACAAAATTTCGCCAAATTCAATTATTTTTTAAAACATAAATCGTCTCCACTCAGACAAATATTATTGAAACTATTTGAAATTTGGTACACATACGCATTATACCCTAGCGATGCCTACAAAATGAAGAAAAAAGTTAAAAATGTCAATTGTTTAATAATAATTAATTGCAAATCGAGACCTGACGGTAAGCACGTTTTTTTAGCTTCGGCGAAGAAAAGTATCGAGGGAACTTTAGAGTTGAACCAACTTCCAGTGAGACATTTGTTCCTTGCTATTGGAGGAAGATTTCTGGAAATTTTTAGATCGATTCATTGAAAATTGGTGGAAATATCCATTTTGTAAGAAAGCACGCGACGTCGTCTACGATTGCATCGTTAGCAGATTCAAGCGCTTCTCAACGTTATTACTCTCGCCATTACACTCTCCTATTAAGGACTCGTCTTTGAAAAATTAAACATTAAAAAAACCTGCCCTTTCCCCCAATTAATAGAAAATCGACTGCTTTATATTTTTGGACATTTCGTTGTTTTCAGTGAAGTAGAAAATAACTGAAAAGAGGAAAGTTTGTGCTTCGCAAGTTGTTTTTTCTTCAATTATAAAACACAATGTTACAATTGTTTATCATCATTTCTGTTCATTTATCATACATTTTTTGAAACATTTTTTCGGATGAGTGAATTCAACAATTTGTCATACATTTTCTTTACCGTTTCATCACAGCAAAATTAATATTATATACACATTTTATTATTGCTAAATCTTTTCTATGCTACATCACAAATGTTATCACTTTTTTATTAACAGATTATCTATTATGATTTTTACTGCTTTGTAAAATATATATAATTATATACTTTGGTGTACTTCTTTGGCTGAAAAAGCTAAGCAATCTAAGTTTTAAACATAACAAACATTTTTGGTTTTTCTTAGCTTGTTTTATCAATGTTTTTTTTATCAAATTATCGTAAAATGGACGAGATTTTGAACTTAGATAACTCAATAGTTTTTCGAAGTCTTTTAATTTTTCTTGAGTTTTTCCAACACCTCCAGCCAAAAATGTGAGTAATGTTTAAAACTTAGATTGCTTAGCTTTTTCAGCCAAAGAACTGCACCAAAGTATATAATTATATATATTTTACAAAGCAGTAAAAACTATAATAGATAATCTGTTAACAAAAAAGTGATAACATTTGTGATGTAGCGTAGAAAAGATTTAGCAATAATAAAATGTGTATATAATATTAATTTTCCTGTGATGAAACGGTAAAGAAAATGTATGACAAATTGTTGAATTTACTCATCCGAAAAACTACACCGAAATATATAATTATATAGATTTTAGAAAATAGTAAAATCCCTGACAAGTAACAATGTGGCAAGAAAAGGTGATTTTATTTGTGATATAGCATAAAAAGGTTTAGAAATAATGAAGACAGTATCTAATTTGAATATTCCTGTGTGAAAATGTTTCAAAAAATGTATGAAGAATGATCAGAAATGATGATAAATAATTGTAACAATGTGTTTTATAATTGAGGAATAAACAACTTGTGAAGCACAAATTTTCCTCTTTTCAGTTATTTTGTACTTCACTGAAAACAACGAAATGTCCAAAAATATAAAGCAGTCGATTTTCTATTAATTGGGGGAAAAGGCAGGTTTTTTTAATGTTTAATTTTTAAAAGACGAGTCCTTGATAGGAGAGTGTAATGGCGAGAGTACTAACGTTGAGAAGCGCTTGAATCTGCTAACGATGCAATCGTAGACGACGTCGCGTGCCTTCTTACAAAATGGATATTTCCGCCAATTTTCAATGAATCGATCGAAAAATTTCCAGAAATCTTCCTCCAATAGTAAGGAACAAATGTCTCACTGGAAGTTGGTTCAACTCTAAAGTTCCCTCGATACTTTTCTTCGCCGAAGCTAAAAAAACGTGCTTACTGTCAGGTCTCGATTTGCAATTAATTATTATTAAACAATTGACATTTTTAACTTTTTTCTTCATTTTGTAGGCATCGCTAGGGTATCATGCGTATGTGTACCAAATTTCAAATAGTTTCAATAATATTTGTCTGAGTGGAGACGATTTATGTTTTAAAAAATAATTGAATTTGGCGAAATTTTGTCATCCCTTTTTCAATTATATTATTAAAAATATACATCGGAAAGAAAAACTTTAAATAGAAAAAAGTTCCGGCTTGTCATGCTCTACAAGCCCATATATTTTTTAATTTAATTTTTTTAACTTTAAAATTTGGATATCATAAGACGTTTGGACAATACTTTTTCGCGTTTTCGGGCGCTCGTCCCCTTATTGCATCCGGACCCTCAATTAGATTTAGGGTGGAATATTTAGGGTGGAAAATAATTATAGAAATTTGCAAAAAATTAGGAAATGATTGGGAATATTGTAAACACGGAAGCCACTTTTAATTTTTTATTGGTTTACAAATTGAATTCCCGGTCGTAACACAGCTTTTTTCACTTGTATTTCTTTGTTGTTTTCGGGTTTGATAATTTCCTGATTCACAAAATTCTCGGGCTTTTTAGATTACCGGAGAAATTAACAGCGCTAAATATTGTTTTGCAATTCGTCTAAAATTGATCGCGAAGTTATACGATAACTGATTTTGCAGCTTTTACGAATTAAACTTTTTGTTCTCCATGCCATCAACAAATAAATATTGTTTTTCGTGGCTTTTTGATAGTTCAAAAAAGTAATGAGCTTGGGTGCGACACGTCAGTCACATCAGTGAAACAGGATTTTTTGTATGCATATCATAGTGTAGCGACCTTCGCAATGTAGAATTGAACTATCTACACGAACTTTGTCACGGCCAAATGCATTGCAGTTTGGGGGGCTTGCTTCGACCCTGGCCTCAGCGAAAAACTCCCTATTTCAACTTTCCAACAACTTTCGCCCAAAACCACGTGGTGCCTAGCCCCATTTACTTTGTCCTTCTTAGAATTTACATAACCTACGAATTCATTATAATATTCTCATGTAATAAATATTAGTTTTTGAAACAGTGGCGTGCGAATTTCGATTTCTTGTGCCTGCGTAGCAGATGCGAAGTATACAATTCGCACACTAAAAATTTGAGAAGTTCTTCGCGCACTCCCTCCTAAGCTGTGGCTGAATGTCAATAATGTTTTTGATTGGCTATTAGCACTGCGCGAAGTAAATCGGCTGGTTCTTGACACACTGCTGATAGCCAATCAAAAAATAGCATTCATATTCAGGCACAGCCCTGCTTTTGTTCAAATGTCAGGATATACACTCCAATGTTCAGATTGTTACCACGTACATTAGTATACCATTAAACCATTTCCCTTTCAGGGTAGGCGTGACACTACCCGATTCGGGTAGTGTTTCTAGGTTTTTCTTGTATTTATAAATAACTACAAGTGTGGGCTCACCACACCCACGATGTTAATAATAATTAATAATTAATAAATTAATAAATATTGACTAAGAAGTGTAAAATAAGTACGAGTGATAGTGATTGTGAAGGTAAAATACGCCACCAGAAATCATCGAAGCGGCGAAACTATTTTGATGAACTCTCGTAGAGATTTCAGCCATCGAACGAAATTGAAAATATCCCTGACTTATTTATTTTAACTATTTAGCCGATATTCGTTTTTTTACGGCTGCGCGTAGGTGATTCTCAACTCGTGTGATTGCCACCCTAGCTTGGCTCGGACGGCAACATTCCTATTCGTCTCGAATCACCTACTTCGCGCACTTGACACAACATATACTATTTTAACCCAGCTACGTTCTATTTTATTCTTATTCACCATCTCCCCTTACAGTTAAAAAAATGAGGCCGACCTCAATCCACAGGTGGACCTAAAAATTCTGAAGAAATTTCAGTATCATATGACAAAAAACAAACCTTGATAACATCCCCTTCATTGAATCGCAATTCCTCTTCGCAAGCATCTGGATTAGGCGACATAGTCGTGGGGTCATAATCGTAGATAGCCACGAACCATCTTGTCCTTTTGCTAACTTGTTGTACCCCACCTTGGGGATGATGTGCCCCACCCTGTGCTCCTCTTCCTCGATGCATTTGACCTCTTCCTCGTTGACTAGCAGCTAAAAATAATATCGCGCTTTTTCAAAAATGTACATGGAATCTTTCAAGTATATATCTGCAGTTAACCGGGATAATGCTCATAAATCCTAAGAGAGAATGGTGCTTTATCATTTTTTTAAATTACAATACAGGATTAAGTTGTACTAATTTTTAAATTATATTTAACCAACCTGTCATTGACTGGGGTAAAAAAATGTCTGAATGCTCTCGGATCCCCATTATTAAGATAAGTTCGCGCTCATTCAAGATTTCAATTAATTTAAAAAAAAAATTTTTAATCTTTGTTTTTAAAAGTGAAACTTGACACGTCGCTTGTTCAGTTGCTGGGTACCCTGGTAATTATGTAAGCTTATCATCAAATTATTTCTGTAGCCAATCATAGCGATGTCTTTCCCCTCCCCATAGGACGTTGGAAAGGGGTTGGGGTTTGTACTACATTATTGTTGTGACTAATCACACAATGTGACTTATCATGAATGTGACTAGCCGAAAATGTGACTCCCCGCATATATAGCTTGCCGCATTTTTGTCATTTTTTTTTTGGACTTCATATTTTTCGAAATAAGAGTTGCCGCAATGAGACTTGATGCAATGTGACTTGCTGCAAATTCGACTTGCCGTAATTTGACTTTCCACGCTGTGACTTGCTGCAAATGTAACTTGCAAAACATGTGACTTTCCGCAATGTGAATTTTCCGCAAATATGAATTGCCGCAATGTCACTTCCCACAATGTGACTTACCACGATGTGACTTGCCGGGAGTTGACAAGACTTAATCCCTATTCATCATAACAATGAACTATATGTGACAAAAATAATAAAAATTAATTAATTACGTCCCAAGCTATAGGGGGTACCCGGGTATCCAGGTACTGAACTACTGTTGGAAATTCAGTCACTGACAAGACGGTTAAGTATATTCTTGACCTTTCTAGAGTTCTCCAGGACGTTTTGAATTATACTGGATGTTCTTGACTCTGCTAGAAAATTCTGAAATGTTTTGGAATATTTCTGCATTTTTTTAGAATAACCTGAAATGTATTTAAATGTTCTATGATATTCTAGAATATTCTGTACATAATGTTCTGGCAAGCTCTACAATATTTTTGGATGTTTTCGACTTTTCTCGAACAGTTTAGACCTGTCTAGAGTATTATGTAATGTTTTGGAATTTTCTGGACTCTTCTAGAACTAGAATATTGTGGAATATTTTGAAATATTCTGCGATTTATAGACTATTTTGACATTTTTTTTTATATGATCATTCTTCAGTGTTCCGGTCCAAAATTAAGTTCTGTAATTTTCATCTCTAATATTTCTAGAAAGTTCTTGAATTTTGTAGAATATTCTGGAACGCTTTGGAATGTTTTGAAATGAAACGTTCTTCTTGTTAGAATAGTATATAATTTTTTTCAGGTTTTCGGAATGTGAATTTTCTAGTTTATTATAATTACCTGTTTGATCATAATAAGGATCTTGGGGCCTTGGTCCAGGACCTGGCTTACCAGCTCGATGTGCCTCAGGAGTTCTTGGGGCATAAGTATCGCTTCGGTATCCATAATTTTGACCTTGGGCCATCCCTCTGCTCCTTCTCGTTGGATCATCCTCTTCACTGTAGTTTTCACTAGCCGAATCTTTCGTAATTTCTGGAATTCCTGAAAATACAGCTAAGTTTACAGATCGAGAATCTGCAAGATAGTGAGCATGCTTTTTCTTGACTTTTATTTGACTCTTGAAGTCAGGTGAAAATTTTAGTTGGCGCCTATTCATTGAAATCTCTTAAAAGATGGATGCGATTAGACAAACAACTTGATTTCGAACAACAAAATTAATGTTCGAAATGAAAATATAAATTCATTGATTCTGAAGCATGCAATGATATTTAAAAATAGAAAAGTTGCAAATGTGAAAGATTTTAAACATTCTTTCAATTGAAAAACGTCTAAATATTAAGCACATTTGCATTGGAAAATGTAAAAATTCTGCATGAGGGTTACATCTATGAATCCTAAAAAGGCATATAGTTTTAAACATTTCCATTTAATAACGAAATCTTTAATTTTCTATATTTAAAAGCCGCCTAATAGAAATACAAAATATTCAGACTTTAGAATTAGAATTTATTTAAATTGAATAAGGATAGCAAATTTCAATTTTCCAAACTTGGAAGTCCCTCCATTTATATAATATTTTTACATGATAAGAATGCTTCGCGAAATAAAATATTCTGATATATTTTAAAATGATAAACTTCCTACTCAAAGTTGCACATATAAAAATCCTCAAAGGCATCATCCAAACTTAAGAATTGAGGATTTAAGTACATATTTCGGAATTTGAAAGACACCGAATAAGAACGCATGTAAATGAACAAATGTAACCAAGTGTTGTAGAATTTGAATGCATGAAAAGTTAGTAGCTTAAAATTTAGAGTTTCAAAAGTTTTAAAAATAAGAAGCATTTGATATTGAAAGATTCTGAAAATTAAAATCTTTTGAATTGAAGGTATCCTACTGTAAAACTTTAAAATATGAAACACTAGAGCTCAGGAAACTTGTGCATGATATTGCCGTGAAAATAAGAAAGCAGTAACTACATTTAGGATTTAGCACCTGATTCGCAATTGTTTTCCATTTAAATATATTTGAAATAAATGCGAAATGGAGTGCTAAATCCAAAATGTAGTTGCCTCTTTCTTGTTTTGCACGGCAGTATAAACCTAGCGAAATTAAAAGTAAAGAAAACAGAAAAGTATAAACATGAAATAGAACGCTAGATTCATATTTTCGTAACTTCAAAAGTCACCCAAAAGCCATATTAAACATGGTAAGCTTCTTTCAAATACATTATGTGGCTGCATAATGTCATAACACATTTGTGCTGAAATGTAATCTACAAAAAGATTCTAAGCTATTAAAAAATGTCTTTACATATGTACAAGAGTAAAAATAAGTTTACATGCCGATAACGTATTATATCAATCAATTAGATCATGGTTCTTATCAATGGGAATTCTTACCCATCTGGGAAACACTCTGTCCAGGGTAGATCTCCTTATCAGAAAGGTTCTCGTCAGTTTCAATAATGACTTGTCCATGAGCGTCCACCCTCGTGTTGTGTCTTCTCATGTGCGGAGGAATCTGCGAATTTGGGTATCTTTGAACGATACCTCCCATTCTGTGAGGATCATCTATTGTTATTACTCCTGACTGATGTTGATTCGGATCCATCATGTGAGAAGGACCAGGTTGCATATGAGCAGGCCCGCCACGTAAAACGCTGCAGGGTATCGCGGTCGCACAACTATCACCAGATTGGCTCTCCCTGCTTTTGGTCCTGACCGTAATGTGTTTGGGATTCAAGCCCATTAACTTGTGTATGTCGACGAGAGCATGGTCACCGGTAGGACTGTCAACATCGGTGACCTTCTTCCCGTCGGCGTAAACCGCGTAACCGGTGACGGCCGAACCGTTTAGGGCAACAGGCTGCCAGGTCACTAGCAAAGTGCCGTCCTGCGGTCCAGCCTCCACCTGAAACACGTTGTAAACAATAAATTAATTAGACTAGAAAATAAGTGCAAGAGCGCAATACGTGTTAAATATTGTTAGATGTGGTATTTAGAAGTGTAATGATGAATTTGTGATATATTTAGTGATGGACGTTCAGGAGATGAGTCAATTTTATTGATTTAATCAAAAGAATTAACTGATCTCTTATTTTAACTTCTCAACGAAGACTTGTTGAACTATTTATTTAAAATGAATTTCTTAGAGCTTGCAAGGAAGGAGGATTTGCTACAAAACTTGACAGATAGTCAGCACAGTGGGATAGACTGTTAAATCATAAACAAGGGTGTGGCACAATAGGCTTTATAGACTGAGCGCCAGGGGGGAACTCACGGCTCCCCCGCCCACATTAAAAACAACAAAAACAACAATACATTCGCGGCAAGTCACACTGCGGCATCTCTCATACGGAAAAATTTGAATTTCACAAAAAATTAGCAAAAATTAAAGATGCGACATAAATTATGTCTGTAACTAATTACAGCGGTGTCTTTCCGCGCCCACGAGACATTGAAAAGGGATGGGGGTGGCACCTACATTATTTCTGTGATTAATCACAGGCTTGATTTCCCGCACTTTTGTTAATTTGTTGTGCACTTCAAACTTTTCCAAATGAGAGATGCCGCAATGTGACTCGCCACCAATGTGTCTTACCGCAATGTGACTTGCTGAGGGTTGGCATGGCTCAACCCCATAGTACTAGGGGTACCAGGCATACTAGTTAATGTGGTATTTCGTGCGGTGTCTCTGGGTTAAAGGTTAACCTCATAAGGTAATACTGCTTTATCCCAATAACCGATGCTCTGTAAGGACAGACCATTTATTTCCTATACCACTTGTGTGAACAAAATAAGTTCTTCAATTAATAAAAACAAAAAATGTTCAAAGGGCATCCACAATGGTCCCATAGAACCGTTTAACTCACGAAGAATTAAGATTTCGGACGCTGCAAGGATGATTAAAGATGCCACACAGAAAGACAGATGGAAAAAACGACCTCGCAACTGGGGGCTCCTAAGAGACCTCATTCCGAAAGCAGTATATTGAAGTAAGTCAGGGAACCGAAGACAGTGTGGATCATTGAACCAACAGAAAATGGTCAACGTTCCTAAAGGGTTCCTCGGAGCTACCGCCGTAGGAATTATTTTTTCATCGTCATGTGTTCGGTCGAAGTTTCCAGAAAGTGACTCGTTGGAGCAGTTGGAGATGTTTTCCAGATCAGATAATAAATCTGGTGTTCCAAATGTGTATTAATCTCTCTATGCATCTCACTACGTGTGGTTGAACCTTCAAGCTTTAGAACAGAGAGATGATAAGTCTATGGGAGGTTGAATCGAAAGATTTCCAGTAGTCAATCCAGGCCATCGACGGGCAGCGCTGTTAGAATACTGCGTCTTAGCAAACGCATTTTTCGATTAGCAGGTTCTCCCGACATCTTGTTATGCCTTTCTTTGAGCCGCGTTGTTCGTACATATCCTACTTGAAAAACCTGTACGGAACCCCTTAACTATTCCCGTATGTGTTTATTTACTAGAACTAGGGCCAGATCTAGTTACGAGATACCGTACATGGTTTCCCAGCAGGGTATCCCGCCACACAGGTCCGATTGTCCGAATAATTCTATCATTTAGGATGGCTGTGAAGATCTTATACAGCGTGTTCAGACAAGTTGCCCTTTTTCGGGAGGAGCACTGTGTGTCCTTCCACCAGCCACTCCGGAATAGGCTCTCCCGACTTTAGATGTGAGGTGAAAATGCGCTCCCATGCTGGTGGGTTTAAGGGAACTTCTTCCACCAGAAGCTCTTGACACCACCTGGTCCCGCAGAGAAATAGTTCTCTATGCCTCTTAACACATTCTTCACCTCTTTGGCAGTGATAGGTGGGTATTCCTTCTCAGATGTTATGAGGTCAGTGCACAGCTCCTTGAAGCTATTTATGTTCTCTGTATCTTTATTCAGTGTATGCTGGACTTTGTAGACTTCTCTTTCAAATGTCTCGACCTTCTCTGGTTTGGGCGGGTGGTCCGCAGTAACTCGAGGGTCTCGGAAGAGTCGAGATGGGTGAGAGAAAAACTAATAATTTTCTCTGACCTACCTTCCCCTCCTCTTTAGACTTCTCCTAGCGTCAGATAGTGCCCGTATTCTGTCAACAATGTGCTGCCCGATGGTCAGCAGCTTTGACTTGTTGAGTATGTGATGGCGGACCCGTAATTTGCGCTTTGCTCAGCATATTTTTGTGTTTAGTTGATGCGTGCGTCTTTTGGGCTTATGAGCAGCCGTTGGTTTTGTTTTACGGTTTGCATCCGCCAAAGTTCTCGCTTCATCATACACACCACAATTGATGGTCCCGAGGACGTACTTTTCGGAAAAATCTTGACGAAGCGCGTTATCCACTTAAGCCAGATCTTCGGGCTTGAGAGAAATCTGGATGTTGATGTTTCTCCTGGCCCTGAAGCATCGCTTTTTCTCCACTGGATTCTGTTTGCAGTTGATCTTAGTGTCGCCTCTCTTTCTCCGCTGCCAGTTTGTTCTGGTTGTAGTAGAGTAGGTGATCCGTGTGCATAAACCCTACGCAGGAGGTGCACGGCACGATTTCGCAGCAGTTTTTGCGAAAAGTGCAAGAGCTCTAGGTGTTTCTCGGACTACAGAGCATGGAGCCACGCCATGAAACCGTTTTGCTCAGGGGCTATACTGATACAGTAGCACTCTAGCAGGTCATCCCTCAGTCGATCCGTCCACCCAAAACTATTAACACGTTTCCGCTCCATCGTATTGACTCCACCTTATTTGGTTTCCCCAAATCTAGGGCAGTCGGCATCGTTGTCCGACCCATTGTCGGAAGTCCTGCGCGCTCGAGTGTATCGAATCGCATTTACAAGTAAATTTGGTACATGCGAGGGTAGACTATATGCTCTGGGAGATCGTCCGGTATCCCAAAGACACAGGTTGAGACACCACTCCCAGGTATCATGCAGCCATCGACACTGTTGCTTTGCCTTGCTTATACATAGAATGCACAAAGAAAGAATATCTTTCATATTGTTTTTTGTAAACTTCACAGTATTTTCTAGAGATTATAGGCCAACAGCCATACCACGCTGAAAAAACCAGTTCTCGTCAGATCACTGAAGTTAAGCAGCGTTGGGCGCGATTAGCACTTGGATGGGTGACCATTCGAGAAAACTGAGTGCTGTTGGCACATCGTGGGTGTGGTGAGCCCACACTTGTAGTTATTTACTACAAGTTATCAACCTAGAAACACTACCCGAATCGGGTAGTGTCACGCCTACCCCGAAAGGGAAATGGCTTAATGGTATACATAGAAACTTCATTTTGGTATAAGTACAATTATATTTAATCCAATAAACTTAATGACTTCACAATTCAATATTCACAATAGTATTTTTTAATATGAAGTCCTTGCATAGAGGCCCGAAGTGGGTACAGCTCTAAATTAGTTCCATATAGGCCCCAGAACACATATGCAAAGTTCATTAATTGAGATAAACTTATAGTTTCCACCATAAGAAGGAAACAAAACCCAAATTATACGGTCGAAAAGTAAAGAATTGTCTTGTATGACAAAGCACAAAATAATTGATCTGGGTATAGGCTTTTTTCTCTCTTTCTTATCAAAATTTTCTGAGCCTACGTGTTGCGTATTCCGACACACTTTGTGTAGTCCAAATATAAAGATGTGTTGTCCAAAATGAAAAAGTGTGCAGTGGAAAATTAACTTTATTTTCCAAGCAAAAATTTCAGTTTTCTACACTGATAGAAATTAATAGCTGGTACTCCCATATTTATGATTAGATGAACCCTATTTTATTACTGGTATAGGTATAGCCATCCTGGATGTGTGGTTTGGCAAATCAAGTCGGGTAAATCAACCATCCAAGCAGAATTGCTAAAAAACAAAGTTTACAAATGACTTCCTCGGACAAATACTGAACAGAATTACACATTTAATATCGTAGTTACACATATATTGCAGCTTTGTACCTCAAATATAAGTGACTGAATTTACCATATTTCAATTATTGTATTTCTTCATGTATAATATTCGTTTTGGTTGAGAAGTCTCTTATTATATTTTTGGTTAAAAATTCATCTTTTTTGTTACCGGCGGCATTAGCTGCGAGGTAAATCTCGACTCGGTAAGAGTCCAGATGTCAAGCTATTTCGAGCGCGGATGTCACTCGGATGGGTGACCATCTGCGACGTACGACCGGGTTGTGTTATTCGCTGCATTTTAACTAATGTCGAGCGGGAGGTTTGACGCCGAGGATGATTGTGTGCATTCGATGGGTAGGGTCGAATTTCAGCCTTCAAACTCGACTGCCGAAATAACTGATAAACTCGGAAGGTGGTTTTCTGCAGTTTTCCTCTCCCCTGACCAAACGTCCAGGCAAATGCGAATACTTCTAATAAAGTCGGATGCAGCAGAGGGTTATCACTAGTTGTGATTTCAATTATACAGTTGCTGTGATTCCAATTATACAGTTGCTTTATGCCCACCTTAGTAGAAGAAAAATTTTTAAAGGCCTACATCCAGTGAAGCGGAGTCGTCTGGCGGTATACGTACGTATGATAAAGGACTTAAAATGATACTTCAACAGCGAGAGTGAATCGTGTATAGACCACTGTTTCACTGGGGTATTAAAATAAAATGGCATAGTACAATAGGTTTTAACCGCAGTGCTACGAGACTTCAATGGACCAGCCTTACAAGACAATAATAATCTTTTTAATAAAAATTTTATTATTTGGTTAAGAACTTAATTATTTTGGTAATAACTTAACAATTTTCTTAAAAACTCATCGTTTTTGGTTGAAAATTCAACTATTTTGTCGAAAGTTCGTCTTTTTCGGTTGAAAATTCAAATATTTTATTAGGAAATTCAACTATTCGGGTGAAAATAAACTTTTTTGTTTTAAATTTAACTGTTCTGAGGAAATTCATATGTTTTGTACAGAAGTCATGGGGCCATCCATATACCACGTGGACAATTTTCCAACACTTTTTGGACAGCCGTGGAATCTTGACGAACACCTCCCCCCCCCATACTTTGTCCACGTGGACATATTTCATGAAAATATAGATATTATTGGCCTCTCTCTCGGCTCCTTGGACCCCGTCATGAACGAATTGAGCCAAGCGAAATTCTATAGGAACGACTTACACCGGGGCTCCTTTTATTTCTATTTAATTGTTTAATTTATTATATTTTTTGTATTTTATCAATTCATATATTATTTATGTAACGATTTAATTATTCCTATTTAATTCACCCCTATTTTTAAATTTTTATGCGCATGTGTGGGATTTTTTAGCACCACAATATACTAAAAAAAAGTCCGCAAGACCGAGTAATCGAAATTGAAATTACAGTAAATTTTCAAACTTTGGAATTTGGTATTTCTTAGAATTTTTTCTTCTGTATTTCTATGCTAAAAAGACCCACACATGCGCAGAAAAAAATATTAAACAACAATTTATAAAAATGAGTTCAATTGATACCATAATCAGAATTTAAAAAATTCGCTGTATTTTATTTTCGATTCCTGTTTCTTCTCGATTGTTTTCCAGTGTGTATTTATATGCTGAAAACCCTACATAGGCTCAGAAGTGTTTGAAACTGCAAGTTACAAAGATATTTTCATTAAATACCATAACCAAAATTTTTAAAATTCTTCACAAATTTACAAAGGTGTTAAGGACTTTTTTCCGAAAAAAGGTGAATTAAATAGGAATTATCTCTTAGAAAATAATTTATTAAAATTCGCAAAAAAATTGGAAAGGCTTTTTTGACCTTAAGATACGTAAAGAATTAAAACTTAAGAAAATTCAAAAACTCAGCAAAACATAAATTTTTAAACATTTTTTTCAGCGCGGGTAACCAAGCTGCATGGCTACCGATTCCAAATAATTATTTACTTTTTTAGGATCCCAATATGCTAATTTTTCGTATTGTAGTGATTCCGAATCCCAGAATTTGTTATTTTCGACCCACCCTCTTATCCATTTCTTATCGGAAAACCTTTTAGAGATGCATTGATGCCTGTAAAATTTTTTTAGGTATTTTTAAATAAAATTTAATATTCAGCTGGTTAAACTGTGTTGTTTTCAAGCAACATTATTACTCTTACTTTTCTTATAAATCTGAAAATCGTAATTACATTTTTTTTTAATTGACAAGGTTTCAAACATTGAAAGAAATGTTTGATATGCTCCAAACATCTTTTGAGAGATTGTTTATTTGGTTGTGAAATTTGAAATTGATTCATTAAAATCACTATTTTGGTGCTATTTTCACACAGAATAAGACACATAAAAATGAAGAAAATCTATTTCTGACAAACGTCCATAAGGATTTTGGTCCTCAAAGGGTATCAAGAGAGTTATTTAAAAAAAATGTTACTTTTAGACCGTTCCTTTATTCTTAAAAACTTTAATTTGTATTTCCCCCACATTTGTGCACAGGCCTTTTAAAATTAAAGGTCAAAGCATCGAACGAACACATTCTCATCACGTATCTCGTGCTTCGCACTCGATTTTGTCAAAAATGCCAACTTTTCTACATTATATTCATGAAAATTCAAAAAGTTCTTCTGACAATCTTGTAGGGATTTCAAAAAGCAACATTCTTTTTCCCTTGCCTTTTTTTTCATATCGTGCGTTGTTTGGCTTCAAATGGTCATTTTCGTTTGTTTTTTGAATTTTGAAAATGCTATTGGGATCTGAAATCATGACGTCACAGCGTCACGTGATAGGCAATATGGAGGCAACAACGGGGTCACTTTACCTCTAATACATGCGATGCGAAGGGTTTTTAATTTATTTTGCAGTTATTTCGAAGAACTGGGAGTCAGTATCTGAAAAAATGGTTAGAATAGACATTTTAAGAAAGGACAAAAAAATTGTGCACGTTGGACATGTTATAAATTTAGAAAAAATATCAATTATACGTTGATGGAATCGTCATCCAGTGTATTGTTTTCGTGAAAAATGGTTTGTTTTTATTATTTAAGGAGAGGGTTGAACATAGCTAGGTAGTCGTACCTTAGAAACTGAATTTAAAATATATTATAAAAGAATATGCCGATTGAACGGCACTGAAACGGCACTGCCCAGTGCCGTTTCAGTGCTGCTCGTTTAAAGCTACTCAGATTCCAGTTTTAAATGCTTGCAGAAGTTCCCTTTATACCTGCGAATAGGCTACCATGTAGACCAGCTGAAAGGGATTAAAAATGAGAAATTAAAATTTGTAAAATTTGGAAATTACCTCTGCGAAAGTTAGAAATTCAGAATCTACGGGTTTCGATAATTTCAGATATCTAACTTTTTTTTGAAAAGTTTAAAATTCGAATGAACATAATGTATCTCGTAAATGGAATGAGATACGCCAAAATAGACAACATTTTCGAATTCAATTTCAGAATAGTATATTAGTATATAATTTATAAGTATAAAATATATATAACGAGAAAAATCGTAAATTAAAAAAAGTGTTAATAATTTGAAGAAAATTTAAAAAAAGGATTCGGGTTGGTGGCGGCCAACTACTGTAAACCAATCTGCCCGCCCGGTACGTGACGAATACAATAGCACCATTATATGACCGTCGCATCACTCTGAGTGCCGTTTAGGTGCCGAAATCAGCACAAACAGTCACTGAAACGGCACTGGCGGCCCGGGCGTAGGGGAGTTTCGCCAATTGCCCTGCCTCTAATCCCTAGGGCCTAGATCGAAAAAGGTTCTCTAATCTCTAATCAGTCTAATCCTACGGGTCAGTTGCGCCAAGTCTATACCTGTCCGAAAATTAAATAATCTCAACTTCATATTTCGAAATTTGCCTGAGAACTGGTGTAATAAATAATATGTATAACAGATCACTAGATCCTAATGAGAAATGGGCGGAAAACTGTAGAATATTCAGATGTTATGCTTTCAGTTTAAACCGAAATCTCGAAAATGCATAATTTTTAGAAATATAGAAAAATGAAGTTATGTTATAGTGGAAATAATGGATTAATGAATATTAAAGTAATGAAAACCTGAAAATTAAACAAAATTTGTATACCCATAAATACTTCAGGGTGACAAGTGGTTACATTGCTTAAGGTGAACCAAATTTGTCTATTTTTGCTTCCTCATAGAGAAAGCTTTGTAATGGTAACATTTTCCAAAATTTTTAAATTCATTTAATTGAACCTTCCTCAATTTAAAAATGCCTAATACAATGTTCTAAGCAATTGTCCGGATTTGTGTGTGTGTGTGTGTGTGTGCGTGTGGATGTCACACTTTTTTGTGAACACGATAACTTGAAAACGGTTGCAGATAAATTGATGAAATTTGGAGGGCTTATTTTCCCCACTAATATGTTGAAACTTGACCAAAGGATTTCTGAAAATATTTGTTGCATTTTTTTAGCAATTAATAATATTTTAAAAATCGGTTTTTTATAGTAAAACTTTTTTCATTAACATAATTCAAAGTTGATGCAAGAAGAGAAAAGATGTGTTGATTCGAGACGAATTGATTGACTTATAATATTAATACATTTTATTAAAGCGTAGGGGAGTTATGGTAATTGATATATTTTGAAAATCGGTTTTCTATAGTAAAACTTTTTTCATTAACATAATTCAAAGTTGATGCAAGAACAGAAAAGATGTGTTGATTCGAGACGAATCGATTGACCTATAACATTAATACATTTTATTGAAGAGCAAGGAAGCTATGATAATGCATAATATTTGAAAATACGGTTTTTTATAGCAATACTTTTTGTACTAACATAATTTACAATTGATGCAAGAACGGAAAAGATTCCTTGATTCGAGGAAAATCGATTGATCTATAATATTAATAAACTTTATTGAAGATTACGGGAGTTATGCTCATTTATAATATTTAAATCATCTGTTTCTAACAGAAAAACTTTTTTCATTGACATAATTCAAAGTTGACGCATGAATAGAAAAGATTTTGCGATCATAAATTTTCAAATAGAATAATTCTGACAATTTTTGTGAAAAAATCATAAAGCTGGGAAAGGAATAGGGTGCGACAGAACTTTTCCCTTCCATTTTCCAGCTCGAAAAATTATCATTTCGAATACAAAATTTGATTTGTCTGAATTGTCTTTGTATTTAAAAAATTGTTTGTATTGTTTTGTAATTTTGTATTTTTTGTAAATTTATATTTTTAAATTGATGAAAATGAAGACTTTGGTTTTTCTATTGTTGAAAAAATAATTAATGCTTCCTCTATGAGGAAGCAAATACATTTGCGAACGGGAAGCAAAGTGCTCGTGAAATGAGCACCATATAATTATAAATACAAGTAGATATTGCAAAAAATAGTGTAAATTTCAATGTTTTTCTTAAATTTTAGGTAATATCCTAATTTTAAAGCTATTTTTTCACATACATGTATATGTTTCATATATTTACAAAAATAATATGTTTACCACAAAGAATATTGAAATTTTCTCAACTTTTTTATTACAACTTCAAGTTCTTGCACTGTGTAAAAGTTATATATTGTTTATATGTAGTATAAAAATAGTTTGGATGCGACCAACACAAATAAATATTCTTATGTCATTATGTATCTGTATTATTTTTCCCTCTTCCTAATAAAAGTCTGTATTTCGCTCCTTAATTTAACACCTCAGTCTATCTCAAAAGAGACCCCCCAACGTTGAACTTCTAATACTCCTAATCGTAGGGTTACCATCTGGGTCGGGTGAAAAACCAGGACGGTCAAAAATTTTCAAGCGATCCCTAAAAAAAAAAGGTCATCAAGACAAAAATGTACCAGATATCCTTGACAGAAGTATGGGAAATGGTATGAATAATGTACTATTATTGTAATTATTGTTATTTAATAATTTAATTATCTATTTAATAATATAATTATAATTTTTTATTATTGAACCTATAAGTTATTGTATTTATAAATAAATACATGTACACCGAAGCACTGTGCAGGTTTAAAAAGTAATCAATCGCTAATATTTAGCTTTGCTACCGATATTGTAACATGCATACTATCACGCTCGTTAATTCCGCCATAATTCACATACTAAGTATGCGCGCGCATTTCTATAAAGTCGCGTTCAGTATTATGCTGAAACATACAACTGCGATTGTAGAAAAATAAAAATATAAAATATTTGCTGTAAAAAATCTTGGTTTCGTAAAAAAACAGGACATTTTGCCTATTTTCAAGAAAAAACCAGGACACCAGGACAGACCTCGAAAAAAGAGGACATGTCCCGAAAAACCAGGACGGATGGTAACCCTACCTAATCCGTCCCCTGAAGAGTCTTGGCGCAACTAACCTATGGCTCACGACCTACCTGAGAGGGATTGGCGCAACCAACCTCCTTCGGGCGGCCCAGTGCCGTTTCATCGGCAGGGGTGGCTTCCATCTAGTTTTTACGATAAATAGATTGGACACATATCCTTGAAAAGTGGACAATTTTCTATTTGTAAATGCTTTTTAGTACACTTATCACATAAAAATACCTTAATTAAGTAGAAAATGAGATTTTACTTAAAATAATATAAATGAGTGATATACGGAACATAACGTAATTTTAGGTTATGTGTTCTATAATGTCGATAATAATTCATCATTTGGATATAAATTGGTTATAATGACTTATTTTGAGTTGTTCCTCACATGTGTTATTATATTAAAGTAAAAGAAAATAGTAGCATCCAGTTAGAAAAGCATTATTTTTTAAAGATATGTCATATGTTTGATGAAGACAAGACGGAAAAAACGCTTTTTTCAACTTTATGATACCCAAATCCAAACTTGTCTTCTGGTGCTACTTAAATTTCTTATTGATTGTATTGCTTTAAACTGAACAAAATATTAATATAATAATAATTTTTATTATAAAATTCAAATGGATCAGGCTCGGTCAACTCTGTACAGTGAAATGGCGAATTCTTAGGACTAGGGCGCGGGGACAGAGAGGCAATGAGGGGTGCGATATTATTTCTTTGGCCCATCGCAGATGGCGCTAACTTTCAACGCCAACGGGTGGGGCGATGTAAAAAGCGCGTGCGCGGCAAATTGTTTGTTGTCGCTTGTGGCTGTGATTTTGTTGGTTATGTAGTTCTGTACTGCAGTCCTTCAAATAAAGGCAAAATTAAGTGAATGAGAAATGTAAAATGGGAAATAGAATGATAATTATCTTTAATTTCCTATTTTTCGTTTCTTATTTGCTTCATTTTGTCTTTATTATTCCTTTTTTGTTGAATTATTTTAGTATTCAATACATGTAAGGAAGGGGCATATACATATATAAAGACCAACACATGCACGCGTCTGTAGTTCTCTGGCTCATCACAGATGGCGCGGAATATCGCCATTTATTTCCCACAGAGTCAAAGATATTTATTTATCTTTGACAGAGTTGACCGAGCCTGAAATGGATCATGCAGTAAAACCGAAGATATTATACACCTAGATGCGGCAAGTGGCGGCGGAGTGGGGATAGAATTATTAGTAGGGTAAGATAAATGTAGACGG
>CAKNYM010050482.1:103772-149086 GCA_932195095.1 Andricus curvator | reverse complement strand
ATTTTTCGAGCTGGAAAAGGGAAGGGAAAAGTTCTGTCGCACCCTATAAAGTTCTGTCGCACCCTATCCCTTTCCCAGCTTTATGATTTCTTTACAAAAATTGACAGAATTACTCTATTTAAAAATTTATGAGAGAGAGATAAACGTTTATTTTTTAGCCTGCTGGCCTTAAAAAATTGACTTGCTTACACTTCCATTTTTTACAGAATTTTCTTACAACTAACCCTTAAAACTAACATCCTTCCACACCTTATATCTAACGCCGCTCGCTCTTATCGCATTGCCTTCCTCGCTTCGCCTCGCCTCGCTCGCATGTCCCTACTTTCTTGCTTGCCTCGCATTACCAAACTCTGCCTCCGCGACTAATACCTAATACTTATCTACTATTTACAATATTTACAATTACTTATATTTACTTCCTCCTCTATTTACAATCTTTCCTTCTCCATTCCTCTTCCTCCTTCCTTCTGTTCTTCTCCATCTTACCCAATACTCCCTTCACCCATGCTACTGCCCTTTTGTTCCCCCTTTCATGCATCAATACCTCCATGCTTATCCCACTCCTTTCCACCTCCACGCACTCCTCCAACCAGTGCTCCACTCTTGCCTCCCCCTTCCCACATAGTTCACACATCCTCTTTTCCCTAGCGAGCCAGAACCTATTGAAACCCTCCATGCAACCACATCTCATCCTCGCTATAAGCTCCTGACTTCCTTTCTCTCCTTTCTCACACAAATATTGCGCTCTCGCCTTTGGCATAATCCACACATAGTTCCCATTAAACCTTGTCTCTCTTATTCTCTCTTCCCCTGCTGTCTTCTCTCTCTCCATGCTGTTTTTCTTAACCAACTCATATACCTTCCTTCCTTCCTCATGCATCCTTCTCAATTCATCCATATGCAGTCCATTCGTTCTAAAATACCTTTCTCTTTCAACCTCCATCTTCCCTCCCCCTCTCCTGTTCTCCTTCTCCCACCAACACTCCCTAACCAGCTTACTTCCCCCCTCTTCCAAAAATTTCTCCTCATATTTACACGCTCGACTCCCCGCGAGAATCCCTACACTCGTTCTCCCGGTCTCCCTCCTGACAATATAATTAGGCGTGTTCCTTGCCAACCCCAGTGTCCACTTTACATACCTCTCCTGTATCCTATTTACCTCTTCGCTTTCCTTCCACCCCCACACCTCTACTCCATACAATAGCACACTCATCACTAGTGAGTCAAACAATTTCATTCTCCTTCCAAAATCATCTGCAAATAACTTCTTTCCCAACCCCCACACCTGCCTCATCACCACATTTGCCCTCCTCACTCTCTCTTTTATGTGACCATCCACTCCGCCATTCCTCCGAAACAAGAAGCCCAGGTACACAAACTCTTTCACCGCCTGCACCGCCTTTCCCTTCCACTTCCACTCCCCTTCCTTATCCCTTCCACCTCCTTTTCTGAAAACCATAACCTTGGACTTTTCCGCATTCAGTTCTAACCTGTTCTTATCCAGGTATCTTCTCAACCTCTTCATCATTTCCTTTAAGGCCTCCTCGCTTTTTCCCAACAACACTATGTCATCTGCATACGCTAGCGACCAAATTCTAACCCCTCCTATCCTGACTCCTCCTACCACTCCGGCTTCCAGCTTACTTTCCATATCCGCAATTAAAATCGCAAAAAGCGTCGGGCTAAGCGGACACCCTTGTCTTAACCCCCTATCCATCCAGAATCCCTCCGAAATCCCCTGTCCTCCTCTTACCTTATCTTTGGTTTCTTCATATATCTCCCTTACCCTCTCGATCAGGCCTCTCTCCACTCCCCTCTCCTGCATCGCCTCCCACAACCTCCCCCTATCCACCGACGGAAACGCGCCTTTTAGATCCACAAAAAACGCGTACACTCTCGATCCCTTCTTCGCTAATTCTCTATCCACCACGTGCTGCAGAACGTAGATATTGTCGATAGTACTCCTACCTGCCCTAAAGCCCGCCTGCGTCTCTGGCAATATTCCTTTCCCCTCGACATCCTTCCGCAGCCTCTCCGCTACTACCATCGAGTATACTTTATACGCCGTATTCATTAGCGTAATCCCCCTAAAATTTTCCTGCCTATCCCTCTCTCCTTTCTTATACAGAGGCACTATTAATCCTTCTCTCCACCCTCGTGGGAATCCCTCCCCCCTCCATACTTTCTTCACTACCTCCTTCAGCCTCTCCCTAACCTCCTGTGTACTAAACAGCCATGCTTCGTTCTCTAGCCCATCCAGCCCTGCTGATTTTGACCTTTTTAACTTCCTTATCTGTTTCTCTATCTCCTCGTCATTCAACTCCTCCATCTCTGCCTCCCCCGTTCTTCTACTCCCATCATCTCTCTTCCTTGAATCTGAGCCCTGAAATGATTCTTTAAAAAACTCCCTCCACTCCTCACTCCCTATCTTGTCGCTTATCCCTACTCTACGCTTCCTAAACCTATTTATTATCTTCCAGACGTCCCCTTCTGTCTTAACATTTCCTAACTCCTCCTCCATCTCTTTCTCCTTTTCCTGTTCTTTCTTCTTACACATCAATCTAAACCCCTTCCTCATTTCTACGTACTCCTCCCTTTTCGCAGTACCCTCTTTCCACTTCTTATACTTCCTCTTCACCTTTCTTTTCATCTTTTTACATTCCCTATCCCACCACGGCTTCACCATTCCTTTCTTCTTCTTTTTGAATACCTTCTTTTGCACGCACCCTTTCACTTTCTCTTTTAAATCCTCCCATATCTCTTCCACCGTCTCCCCTTCGAAGCGTACCTTCCCTAACTGCTCCTTATATTTCTCTATCGCCTCCCTCGTCCAGCTAACCCTCTCCTCCGTCGACACTTCTTCCCCACCTTGCCTTCCGCCGTTCTCACCCCTTATCCACAACCCTAATGGCTGATGGTCTGATTCTACCCTCCCTTCTACTGCGAATCTCTCCATCTCCTCCCACCCTTGCATATTCATAACTACATAATCTATTACCGATACCCCCACCTTACCTACGTATGTGTATTCTCCCTCTTCGTCCCCAGTTGCCATACCGTTTGCCACCGCCCAGCCTCTATCCTCCATCCAGTCCCTTAGAATCTCCCCCTCCTTATTTATTAACCTATCCTTTGAGTTCCTTTCGAAGCTCTCCCCTTCCCTGTAAAGGCCCCCTTCCCTCCCCATCCTCGCGTTAAAGTCCCCACCCAGTACCACCATACCCTCTTCTCTTTCACCTAACAGGTCTTCCACCCTTTCTTTAATTCTTTCCATCCCATCCTTATTGTACACTGTCATAAACTTACACATTACCCCTCCTATCTTTACTTTCCTCATTTGCACTCCCTCCCCCTCTACCTCTCCGTGAGCTTCTTCCTCTAATTCATCTCTAATCCCCGTTATAATTCCCCCACTAGCCCTTCCTTTCTTCTTCACTCTGACCGCCTCCTGGAGTCTCCACCTATACCCCCTTGGCAGCTTTGGCTCTATTCTATCCCATTCCTTTCTTTCCACCCACGTCTCTACCAGTCCTACCACATCAAATTCCTGGATATACCTCCAGAACTCCTCATCCTTCTTCTTTACCCCTGCTACGTTCCAGTAAAGCACCTTCAAAACTCCTCTACCCTGCATTACCCCCGCCCCCCTACTTCCTACGAAACAAATTCCCCTGCACTTCCTTCAACACCTCTTTCTCCTCGTCCCACACCCACATTTTCTCGTCTATTTTTATTTTCCGATATCCTACCTTCGCCGATCTCCCTTCACTCCTCTCCCTCCTAGCCCTGTCGTACAGCATTCTCTGTACATCCCTTTCCTTTCTCGTCAAATCGTGATCGATGAAAACTTCCTTATCCTTTATCCTATTTTTATTTCTCATTACCCCCAATTTTTCTTCCCAGCTCTCCAACTCCACAACCGCCACTTCTTTCTCCTTTCTCCCCTCCAACTTAACTTTCCCTACCCTGCCTTTATTCCACCCTATGCTCTGTAGCAGCGCTTCCACGCCCTCCCTTTCTTCCCCGCTCTTCATCTTCAACCCTCTTATCACAATATTATTTCTCCTGTCTGCCTTCTCCTTTCTCTCCATTCTCAACTCCATTGCCCTTATCCTTTCCCTATCCGCCCTCTCCTCCTTTTCATTCCTACGCTCTCCCACTTTCTCTTCTATCATATTCCCTACCCTCTCCCAAATACCTTTAATCTCGCCCCCGCTTCCCCCGACTCCTATTTCCATTTCCGTCCTGCCCTCCACCTTCTCAAGCCTTTTTTCCGTCCTTTCTTTCCACGCCCTAATCTCCTCTTCCATCTGTTTTATTTTAACTTCTTTTTCTTTTCTTTCCCTCTCTAACCCATCTACTCTCTCTCTCAGCTCTTTCACCTCCTTTTCCCATTTCTCATCTCTGATTCGCAGGTCTTCCCTCATACCTTCCATCTGCTCCTTGGTCCCCCTTACGTCCTCCCTCAGCCCCCTGATCTCGCCTAACAACATCCCGAGAGTCTCCTTTTCCAACATCCCCTCCATTTTTTGGGGGGTGACCTCGGTGTTATCCCGCTTTTTTTAAACGGGCTCTCGACCTCGCTTTTCTCCGGACTCTCTTGGCTGTCTCTCTTCCTTTTCAAGAGATCCTCCCCGTCACTTGCGCTTGACGCTCTCTCCCTTACCTTCTCGCTTCCTTCGTTGCCACCGTCCCGATTTCTCCCTCTCCCCGACGCACCGCTCGACACCGGGCGACGCGTTGTTGGCCGTCGTGGCTTGTGGAAAATTCACTCCCCGTCGGTTTCACCACCAGCACTGCCAGTACTCTCGCTGCCCACCTCCCGCTCTTCCGCCGGTAAATGGGATCTATCCATGCAGTACCTGCCGCAACCGACAGATGTCTCTGCAAAATGTTGGCGTCTTTCGCCGCCAAATTTTCCTTTTTTTTTCCCCTTTTTTTTCAATTCCTCAGTCCCTGCAGACACCCCTTTCTCTCCCTTAGCATCCCCTAACTTTTCGAGAACCACCCTTGAACCCTCGAAAGCCCAGGACTCCTGACCACGAACTCCCCCGATTACTTGCCAACCTAACCTCACTTTCCCTATCCAGCTAGATACCACCTCCCACCCACGCTGAAACTCACTTTTTATCTCCCCAATTCACCCCACACAACCCTACTCACCTCCTCGGCTTCCACCCTCACACTCCACTCACACCTTCCACACAAATTCCGTAAAATTCTCTCTCCACCTGTCACTAAACACGTTCTCACTTCCGCCACCAACATGCAAGTCTTTTAAAAAATTTATGATCAAAAAGTCTTTTCTATTCATGCGTCAACTTTGAATTATGTCGATGAAAAAAGTTTTTCTGTTTGAAGCAGATGACTCAAATAATATAAATGAGCCATAACTTCCTTAATCTTCAATAAAGTGTATTAATATTATAGATCAATCGATTTTCCTCGATCAAGAAATCTTTTCCGTTCTTGCATCAATTTTGAATTATTTTAGTGAAAAAAGTTTAATATAAAAAATCGTTTTTTCAAATATTATGCATTACCATAGCTTCCTTACTCTTCAATAAAATGTATAAATGCTATGGGTCAATCAATTCATCTTGAATCAACACAACTTTTCTATTCTCGCATTAAGTTTAAATTATGAGAATGAAAAAATTTTTACTATAAAAAACGATTTAAAAAATATATAAATTACCATAACTTCCCTACTTTGTAATAAAATGTAATAAAATTGTAGGTCAATCGATTCGTCTCGAATCAGGGAATCTTTTATATTTTTGCATCAACTTTGAATTATGCTAATGGAAAAAGTTTTACAATAAAAAACCGATTTTTCAAATATTATGCATTACCCTAGCATCCTTACTCTTCAATAAAATGTATTAATATTATAAGTCGATCGATTCTACTCGAATCAACACATCTTTTCTGTTCTTGCATCAACTTTAAATTATGATAATGAAAAAAGTTTTACTATAAAAACCCGGTTTTCAAAAAATATAAATTACCATAACTTCCCTACTCTTTAATAAAATGTATTAATATTATAGGTAAATAGATTCTTCTTGAATCAACAAAACTTTCCTATTCTCGCATCAACTTTAAATTATAAGAATTAAAAAAATGTTACTATAAAAATCGATTTTAGATATAATATAAATGACGATAACTTCCCTACTCTTTAATAAAATGTATTAATATTATAGGTCAATCGATTCGTCTCGAGCCAAAGAATCTTTTATATTCTTGCATCAACTTTGAATTATGCTACTGAAAAAAATTTTACTATAAAAAACCGATTTTTCAAATATTATGCATTACCATAGCTTCCTTACTCTTCAATAAAATGTATAAATGCTATAGGTCAATCGATTCGTCTTGAATCAACACAACTTTTCTATTCTCGCATTAACTTAAATTATGAGAATGAGAAAATTTTTACTATAAAAAACGATTTAAAAATATATAAATTACCATAACTTCCCTACTCTTCAAAAAAATGTATCAATATTATAGGTCAATCGATTCGTCTCGAATCACGGAATCTTTTATATTCTTGCATCAACTTTGAATTATGCTAATGAAAAAAGTTTTACTATAAAAAAACGATTTCCAAATTTCCATCCAAATTTCATCAATTTATCTGCAACCGTTTTCTAGTTATCGTGTTCACAAAAAACCGTGACGTCCACACACACACATTCACACACACAGAGCCAAACAATTGCTTAGAACATTTGTTATTATACATTTTTAAATTGAGGAAGGTTTAATTAAATGAATTTGAAAATGTTACCATAACAAAGCTTCCTCTATGAGGAAGCAAAAACTTGAGTTTTCAACACAATAATTGAATTCTCCACCTAAAAAGATGAATTTGGAAGAAAAAAGTGTAATAGTTGATATTTCAAGCAAAAAATAATTAAATTTCATCAAAAAAAAAAATGAATTTTAAAACCAAGCAGATGACATTTCAACAAATAAAGACTTTTCAGTCATGAAAGAAAAAAAAGTTATCCAAATCGTCAAACCTTCAAGCCAAAAGACGAATTTTCTGTACAAAAATGGAATTTTCAACCAAAAAAATATTAATTTTCAGAAAAAATTATTTGTTATAAAATAGTTAAATTTTCAAATAATGAGATGAATTTTCAACTGAAAATATTAATCTTCAACAAAAAAGTTATTTCTTAACAAAGTTAAGCAAAAAAGATTAATTTTCAACTAAACAGTTGCATTTTTATCCAAGAAAGATGCAATTTTCATCCAAAAAAGATTTTATTGTCTTTTCCATATCAAAATATGAGTTTTAAACAAGAAATAAATTTTCTACGAAAATAGTTGAATTTTCAACCCAACAAGACTAATTTCCAACAAAACAGTTGAATTTTGAACCAAAAAGTATGACTTTTTAACAAAACTGTTAAATTTTCAATCAAACAGTAGCATTTCTCTCCAAGAACGGTGCAATTTTTACTGAAATAGATAAATTTTTTAATTAAAAAGACAAATTTACAAAAAAATAGTTGAATTTTCATCCAAAAAAGAATTCAGTTAAAAATTCAACATTAAGATTCAATTTTAAACAAAAAGTAAATTTTCTACGAAAATATTTGAATTTTCAACCCAAAACGACGAATTTTTAACAAAACTGTTTCATTTTTATCCAAGAAAGATGCAATTTCTACTAAACTAAATGAATTTTTAAATTAAAAAGACAAATTTTCAAAACAATGGTTGAATTTTCATCCGAAAAAGTTGAATGTTCAACACTAAGATATGAATTTTGAACAAAAAGTACATTTTCTACGAAAATATTTGAATTTTTAACCCTCAAAGACGAATTTTGAACAAAACAGTTGAATTTTCAACCAAAAAGAATGATTTTTTAACAAAATTGTTGAATTTTCAAACAAATAATACAATTTATAACTCAAAAGATAATCTTCAAGAGGAAGCAACTGCAAAAAAAATTATTATAAATACAAGGCAAATAAATTACTAATAAGAATAATATGTAAGTTAATATTCAAGTGCCAGAATGTTAAACTTGTAAAAATTTTAAAATAGAATCTTTTATAAATGGAATAAAAATATTTCATATTTATTCTTCTTGACAGTTATTTAAAGTTATAGAAATTCACTGACTTTTACAAGATTTTTGTTGGTTAATTCCCTGACTTTTCCCTGACCAATAAAATACCCTGACTTTTTTTTGTAAATTGTTGTTGGCTAGGTTCGTTTTTCACTGACCAGATTTCTTTGGCGAGTACAATTCATATTAAATTTATGTATACTTACTGCGAGTTATTTGTTTCATTTGCGAATTTCCAAAAATTACGTACATGAATGAAAGACCCCCCCCCCCCGTCCGGAAGCGAGGCGAGCAAAAAATCTCGACCCCTCCCACCTCCTTGAGCTGTTACGTAATTTAAGTAGGGTCCCTAATAAGCAAACATTATTTGAATAAAAAGTGTTAGCACAAATATTTTCGCTCAGCCCAGATACTTCGATATAATTATAATATATTTGATATAATGTTAAAAATATTTACTATTGAAATAGTTTACTTTAGGCGACACGCCTTTTACTTTAAAAATGTTTAACTTTTTCATAACGAAAACTAATAGTACCAACTTACAATTTGTTATGATGAAAATTTTTACAATTAACTGTTTGAACATTTCTAAATTTTTTAAATTAAAAAAATGAAAATTTCCATTAAAGATTTTCAGGCCCATATCTCTAATGATGACTATTTACAGTTTAAAAGGACCCCAGCCTCCACGGCATTGTATAATAACTACTTCTCTTTACCTGTTGTAGTATACAGTGCTGAAGACCAGAATTTTCTCGGAAATATTGAGACAATACTGTTTCAAATACCTCTTGTATTTCAAAATAATTTGACATACTATTTCTACCCGCCGTTATTTCACGATTAGTCGTTTATCTTTAAATATTTCCTGACCTAAAGAAGTAGAGAAAGGGTAATTTTAGATAAATAAACCAAAAATGACAAATTCCATCAAAAAATGGTTCAAGAAATTTTTTAAGGACATTTTAAAAGCTGCAATTCAACCATACAACTTTTTTCCGTATCTCACGCTGTTTTTCCGAAAATTTGCTTTTTATTTTTTTTACAGTATTTTCGACAAATAAAACCGAAAATGACAAATCCTAACAAAAAATGCTCAGAAGAAATTTTGTAGGATTTCTTGCATATTATTTTCGAGAAATAAAACCCAAAAATCAAGTCTTATCAAAAAATGGTTGAGGGAGAAATTCTGGATATTTTAAAAAGCTTCAATTCTTCTTTTAAACTTTCTTCACGTATTTGTCGTTGGTTAACAAACTCGCTCTTTCTTTTAGAATACAAAAAAGTTTGCCAAATCTCGACGATTTGATCCGTTCATTTTTTCGAGAGTTATCATGTTTACGGACATACAGACATACAGACAGACGGCATTGCAAAAACTTGATTTTCGGCTTCAGGGGGTCTCAAAACGTGGAGATCCGTTCAAAAACTGAGGTATGAAATTTCGGCCTATTGTAATACTTTCTCAATCATAAATGATTAAAGTGTAAAAATGATTACCTATTTTAATGAGTGAAGACTTATTTTATGCATTAGAATTATAATTCTAATTAGAAATTCTAATTAAAGTTTCTAATTTTTTAATATAAGAATTATTCCAATTAGAACGTTTTCTATTAAAAATTATGACTTCTAATTTAAAATAAAAATTCCTAATTTTGAAGGTTTCAATTAAAAATCATTTAACATTGAAGGCTTTTAATTAGAAATTATAAAATCATTATCGGTTATATTCGATTTTGTTTAACTTCGCAAGCGTTCCTCATTTAAAAGATCAATTTAATAAATTCTGACATTATTAGATTTTTATCGTTGCAAAATAATAGCAATGCTTTTATTTATAACCCTGCAACCTTAACATTCATACATTTGCCAAGAAAAAAAAGTGTTGAATGTAAGTGAAAATTTAGTATAAGTTTCTGAAGTTAATTTTTACACAGAATTGATTGGTGCAGTTTACTTCTCACCTAGGATCAATATTGATTAATTTGTTTCAAATTATTTAATAAAAAATTGCTGTAAACATTTATATCATCTTTACTTAATACACCGGAATGTGAAATATCAATTGGAAAAATAAATATTTACCTAATTACAAAATTAGCATTAAAATTAATTATTGTGGCAAACCTTTAATATTGTCACTAATTTATTTTCTGTACAAATAAAATAAGGATTGGAATTTCAAAAGTATTATCATTTTATATTAATTTGTTATTTTGTAAATCATGTCAGAATCCCTGCTTCTACTTTACCGATGTTTTGAGGTAACATGGAGAAGCTGCAAGGATAATAGATTTAAAATCATTACTCTTAGAGCCGCAGAGCAACGATTGTACCTACAGAGAAAGAGTGAAGGAAGGTAGTACGAAGAGGGCAGTAGCTACGCACCGCACAAAAGTAGTTGCTATATATATTGTTCCCCCACTCCGCCGCCACTTGCCGCATCTAGGTGTATAATATCAAAGATATTTTACCTAGATGCGGCAAGGGTCAGGAGTGGGGACGCCGAAAATATATAGCTAACTATTTTTCGCCTATATCGAGGTGCTGCCCTCTACAACTTTTCATTGTTTCCATAGCAACCGCGTCAAAGCGCGTGAGTGAGTCACCGTCAATGATGAGAATGAGTGAGCCCACGAATATCCAGGAAGTAATATGACTTGAATTATGTACTTCGTGAGTGAGCAGAAGATTTAGAGGATCAATAGATACAAATAAATGGAATTTTATACTGCAGTAAAATATTTAATTTACGTAGATCATACATAGATTATTTACCAGAAATGTTTAATTTAAGTTAATTTAAATTAAATTTCAAGCGTAATTTTTGCAATTGAATGGTGTCGCGGCAAAAGCATGAAGATCCATCGAGATAAATTTTTCAGGAGAAAAAATCTTCTCAAAAATTGAATTCTTAAAAAAAATGAGAAACAACATTCGTGATTTGATCGAGCTCTACAGATCTCAATAAACAAAATTGTAAAAAAGTTAATACTTTTCGAGATACATAGCGCCAAATGTCGGCTACGGTCAAAACCGTGTAAGTCCATCGGAATTTTAATTTTTTTTTTTTTATGCTGAATTTCTAATAGCATGAAAACTAATAGAAGACTTTTCATGAAAAAAATTTATTTTTAAATTGTTTAAACAATTTTTGTATAAACAAATTGTTTAACAAGCGAAATTCGGAAAAAATAATAGTGCCATTCGATTCTACGGAAGAAATTACATGAATTATATATCCATTTCGCAATTTTTTTATGGACCCGATTGGTGACGAAGTATACATAAACAATTAAATGTTATAGAATTTGTATTTATACTGAATAACAAGTTGGGTGGAAAAAAGATTGTCCAATACATGGACTTTATATAATTTTTTTCCGCAGAATCGAATGGCGCTATTATTTTTTCCGTATCTCGCATTTTTAAACAATTTATTTAAACAAAAATTGTTTAAACAATTTCAAAGTTCAAGTTTTTTTCATCAAAATGTGCGGTGGAATTTTAGAGAATTTTTAAGCCAATAAAACGTGTTTTGAAAAAAGTGGCACTTACACGGTTATGCCGTGCCACCCTTCAATAGTGCATAATTGGAAGTCTTGTAATTTAAATGAAAAAAAACTACTTCCGAATTGAAACCTTTTTAAATTTGACTTTTTTATTTGGAACTGTTTCACATTAAGGGAATAACCGAAAATACCGAATAGATAAATTGACGAAGAATAGAAATATCGAATTATAAATTCTTAAATTTTCAAATTTCCAGAATCCAAAATTGAATTATATAATTTTCAATTTATATAATAAACGAATTATAAAAGTAACAAATTATTAAATTTCCTAAATGATTAAGACTCAGAAATCAAAATCTTTGAAGTATCTAGCACATCGTGATTGATAAAATAATTTATAATTATTTTAAATATTTAATCATTAATTTACTAATTATTGAAATTTAAATTTCGCGAATTAAAAAATTTAAGTTAGTTTAATAATTCGTTAATTGAATAATTTTGAAATTATAGAATTCGATAAATTTGGATTTCTGAAATATTAAAATTCGGGCATTTATTATTCGGTACTTTTATTTTTCATCAATTTTTCTATTTAAAATTTATTTTTTCTTATATTTTTTACGTGCTTTAATATTTTACTGCAAATTAAAATTTTATTTCTTTGGATTAACTTTAAATAAAATTCATAAAAATCGTGGGAAATTGTTTTAAATATTTTAATAGTACTTGCTGAAATCTAAGAGTTTAGTTTCACAGAGCAAAAGCTCAAAATTAAAATTAAAAATTATTTTGAAATTAATTTTCCAACGAAAAAAATTGGAAAGAGTATTTAATAATTATTTTTGTCCAAATTTAGTTGTTTTTTTTTAATTTTGTAATTTTTCTTCGTAAAAAGTCACCCTAAGAAAAAAATTCCCGGCTGTTCAACTTTTCAATGTTCAAAACTTTTAATTTAAAGTATTTTCTAACCAAACTGAAATTCTTCAATATAGAATTACAAATAGACATGTCTATTTGTACAATTTTAAATAGAATATTCAAGGAAACGTCATAAGAAGTAAAAATGGAATTAAAGTGAAGGGAATCAAAAGTCAAAATTAAATTTTTACTAATGCAAAATTTTAGTTTTGAATACAAAACTTTATTATGAAATCGCTGAATAATTTAATTACAATTGTAATAACAAATCATAGAATGTATTGTAAATAATTATGTAAGTAAGTAAATTTGCGCAAGAAAAATCGATTACCAGAAAAAAAGACGAAAGTTTAGAAATTAAAAATAAAATTTCAATACGTACCTGCTTCAAAAAATACGTTTTTCTTAAACATCTCCACTGACGTTATAATTTTTTCTTTCCAATAATCTTTGAAAACCTTTATATGGATTTGTTCGAAAACTATCGATAAATCCAAATGTATTAAATTAATTATTTATGTAGGGACTGATAATAAGTGAAGAGATAATAAATCCACAAATTAACGGGTTCCGAAAATATAATTTCATGAATTATGAAATCTCTGAATTTTAAAATGACAGGATTTTAAATTTACCGCAAAACTAAAAATCTCAATAATATCCAAAATTAAAATTTACGGAACTATATAATTGTCCAATTATTAAATTCTTCACATTTTTTTAATTCCCGAA
Source organism: Andricus curvator (assembly GCA_932195095.1). Taxonomy (NCBI): domain Eukaryota; kingdom Metazoa; phylum Arthropoda; class Insecta; order Hymenoptera; family Cynipidae; genus Andricus; species Andricus curvator. The sequence continues at coordinate 135,814 of CAKNYM010050482.1, read as the reverse complement.
ATTTAATATTGACAAAAATAAATAATTATTATTTAATATTTCTTTAATAACTAATTGTTTATTTTCGTCAAATCTTAAATTTCGAAAATTTGCAAATTGTATGGGAATTTAATATTTCGTTAATTGCATAATCAAAAATTATAATTCAAAAATTATATAATTCGTTAAATTATAATTTCGGATATTTTTAAATTGGGGATTTTTATTTTTCGACAATTAAAAATCTTGTATCGTTATATTAAAGCCCTAAAATGTTATTATTCGTCACTTTGTATTTTCGAAATTTTTTTACGTTCATTTGTGTACTCGGCATCTAATTTTGAATTATTTTTTATTATTCATCATACTTTTTATACTAATTATAATTCTAATATTTAATGAGGGAAATGAAAAGATGTGCATGTTATTGTCCAATGGTAAAATTGTCCTATCATTTATAGGTTTGTAATTACTAAAATGCTGAATTCATTATTATATTCAATGACTTCTTAATTTTTTATTACGTCCTATATTATAGGATATTTTTTTCTTTTTCAGTCATAAGAGTAAATTATCTGTACTGCAAATATTTCAAAATAGGAAAAAGTCCGTTTCAGTCCTTTAATATACATAAATAATTTATAATAATGCAAAATTTTTAAATTCCCGCTCGACGTTTATTGCGCCGCCTTGCGGTATGTGGTCGAAACGATCCCTTTAAACGAAGCGGCAATGCCGAATTTAGCCGAAAAGTACCGAATAAAGCCGAAGCCACAAAAGTGACGGTAGCGCCGCCCTCGTGACATGTGGCCTAACTAGACCCTTGCCGCATCTAGGTAAAATATCTTTGATAATATCTTTGATAATATCTTTGGTAAAACGGTAAAACCTGTAATACGACGAATACAAACCCGTTATTTTAGTACTACATTTGGCCACCAGTTGGCGTATCGTTGTATTTCATATCCCAATAACTCTGATAATTTTCTTCTTATCGAAAAAAGTTGTGAGGATAAATTGTTCAACTTTCCGAGTACTATAAAAAGCGGTCCATAGAATTTTTAAATATTGAAAAAAATGGTTTCCAAAATTTCCAAAATGCTCTGACTTTTTGAATTTTTATCCAAAAATAGATATACTGCGACAACGAAGACAACGACGACAACAACAACGACAGGCTGACAGTCACCGACGTAAAAACTATTTTTTCTGACTCAGGGGGGCCTCAAGACGTCGACATTTAATGGAATCCGCGAAAGTCATTTTTCACATAAAACCAATACCTTCTCATTGATATGAGAATGTAAAAATTCGAGTGTACCACAAGTATACTTTGTCTCATTTCAGTATATTTTTCGCAGATTCAGGGGAACGTAGTGTGTCCACGTGGATTCTAGCCAGATCCCCCCGGTCCCCCTCGTGGACAAGCGTGGAATTTTTCCATACCCCCTCCCCCACTAAACTGTCCACGTGGTATATGGATGGCCCCCAACCTTTGTCTTGAAAATCCAACAATTTGTTTGAATTTTTTCTTTTGTTTCTTTCGTAACTCAAAAATTTTATTGATGGAAAATTAACTTTTTTGTTGAAAATTCATATTTTTCGGTTAAAAATTCAACTGTTTTGTAGAAAATTCTGCTATTTATTTGGAACTTAATTCTTTGGTCGAAAATTCATAATTTCGTGTTGGAAATTCAACTATGTTCTCAAAAATTCGTCTTTTTGGCTTTAAAATTTAACTATATTGTTGGAAATTCATTTTTTTGTTGAAAATTTCCAAACAAAGGGGTGTGTCACTGGGTACCTTTATTTCCCCTCTTTTTAAAACGTTTTGGCCTGTGAAGCCACAAGCGATATAGTGGAGTAAAAGTTTTTTTTGGCTTCGTCTTGTGTGTGTGTGTGGGGGGGGGGGGGGTCGACATACAAGAAGTGTTAGGCCCTGGAATGTTTAATAGGGCGGAGTGAAAATGATCAAATAGGTCGAATCGTTTGAGCTGAGCGAAAAAAATGTGTGGGTTGACATCCGAAAAAAGTAAAAGAAATTTGAAATCGGTTAATATTTTCTGTTCTCTTTTTTGATTTAAAAATTCAAATTTTTGAAAATTCCTAAAAATTTCCCTATTGCTTTGAAAATGATGACGAATTTTTTCTATGTACAGTTTTTGCTAGTGAATAATAATAAAAAATTATAAATTAAAAAAAATTTTTTTGCTCAATTTAGAATTTTTTGAAAATGGCTGAAAAACATGTTTTTTTTTGGATTGAGTGCTATGCACACATTTTGAAAAAAGTTGAATATGTCGAACCTGAAATTTCTTCAGCTTGAATCAAAGAACTATGCTATGATTTGTTTTTTTTTTAAACAAAATTTTTTTAATGATGTTCAAGCATTCATAAATTGTCAGTTTTAAGTTTTTTGGAGCGATTTTGACGAATTGCTAAGACTAACAAATTTAAAAAAAAAAATAATAATGGCATGTTTCTTTGATTCAAGCTGAAGAAATTTCAGGTTCGACACTTTCAACTTTTTTCAAAATGTATGCATAGGAGCAAAAATTGTGCATAGAAAAAATTCGCCATAATTTTCGAAGCAATAGGGAAATTTTGTTAAAATTTCAAAAATTTGAATTTTCAAATCAAAAAGGAGAACAGAAGATATTAACCGATTTCAAAATATATTTTTTTTTGCTTTTTTCGGATGTCAACCCACAATTTTTGTTCGCTCAGCTCAAACGATTCGACTAATTTGATCATTTTCACTCCGCCTTAATATTTAAACCGTAGGTATGGTTCAAATATGCAACTGCAATGGTGACCAGAAACATATTATCGCTCTGGGTGAACTCGTAATGAGGTTTTAGGCTAAGGTCATGGTGATAGAGACACGTGTACAAACACGGACTATTGGATCTGCTACAGCTGACGATTAATCCTTATATCTAAGGCTACATTTTACGTTGACAGACTCGGAAACTTCTTCTCCACAATGAAATATAGTTTGGGAATGTAATATTCAATAGACTGGCAGAAGAAAATGATTTGCGAGAACTATGGGGTGGATATCTGGGAATTCAGATATAAAGGTAAATTAAATTTCCGACTAATTGTGAGTATTTAGGAAGGAGAACTCTGGGGAAATGGCTTTGGACCAGAATTAGAGGTGCTGGACTGAACTAAAGAAGTGCCAACAAGCAAAATCTCTTTAAAATCTAGAAAGTAAAATTCTGTATGAACTAGTGATGATAAATTTCTTCTAACCTGGATATCGACCGGAGGATCCGGAAGTCCTTTGGGCAGAGTCTTGAAATGAACGTGACAGGCCTGATTATTAGCTGACTGAGCGTTTTGGTCCTCAAAATGGGTGGCTCTAAGATTCTTCGCCTTGACAGTAACTCTGTAGATCGTTGAAGGTGCCAATCCAGTAATGGTATGTCGATAAACTCCAGGCTTTACGGTTCTAACTTCCACATTATTGACGCAAACCACGTGCTGATGATTACTATTACTTGGTAGCCAGGATATGATTGCACTAGTTGCTGTCACATTCGATGCCTTCACAGCTGTCGGACCCATGGCTACGTCTTTCCCGATCACCATAGTGCACGCTGCATCCCTTGATGTCCTTCGAGAGTGTGTTACAGAGCGAACGCTTATTCTGTGAGGCTATTGTAAAATAAAAAATAAAATTTTACCATAAGATAAATGATTCTTTTATAGGGGAGAGTCGGCTATGGTGATGATGCGGGGTACAGTGTATATTACAAATAACGCCCGTGTTTGATGATTTTTATATTAATTTTCTACATGCAATGTTTTTTAAAGTAAAAAAATACTGCTGTAATGAAATTTTTGTTTTAAAATATATTCCAGCAGATTAATTATGAACAAACAGTTTTGGCGAAAACAGATGGAAAAGTCTTTGGCAGAAATTTAGTACTTACAGCATATTTCAAAGACTTGATGCATGAAAATGTTATGATTCAGTAGGTGAAGTATTTTTTTAATCTTCTAATATTATAAATTGGTTCTACAAACGTTCTAAGTATATGAAAATCAACTAAATCTTGCAGCATCACATATGGTTCACGAAGGCGCTATATGTAGTTCAGGAAGCAAGACGTTATAACTGGATTTTGACACTTTAATTACTTTGATTGATAAGAAAACATTTATTTAGTGTTGAACATGTCTGGATTATTTTTTCTTTGTTACATTACACTCTGCGGAATTATTATATTGTATACTTTTATTCTCCAATGTTCATATTTTTGAATTAAATGTGAATTAATGACCTAGTTAAAAAACGGTTTTGAGTAATAAAATACTTTCCCTGATAATGAGAGGCTTACGTTTAAAAAATATACACATAAAAATCAAATTTTAGTCATAATTCATAGAACATTGAATTCAAAGCCCGCCAAAATACCTCAGCCTCCCATGAATATAAATATTAATATAAATATAAAATTTGAATACAAAGAAGGTTGTATATCTACGAACCCTGGTTGAATCAACTCCTTCGACGAGAGCTCTGGTCCTCTCGGTGGCTTTCACCGTAACTTTGAGCACCCCGTCTACGTAGACATGATAGGATTCTAGCTGGTGTGGATTATCTGGCGCTGTCCAGCCAATCAGGACACTCTTGTTCAGTTGCCGCTCGAGTGTAAGGTGTTGAGGCGCCGGAACTAGGTCCGAAAACAGGTAGACTTCTTCAGGAGGAAAAAGACAAGACAAGCCTAGCTGTAGCTAAAAATTGCACTAGATGTCTATCTCTCTGAAGCGAGCCAAATTTCATCGATCAAAATTCGCAGTTGATAAAAGAACATTCACTGCTGTTACTATCTGATGCTATACTCACTGCGACAATCACTTTTTTAAATCTTCTGTGAATTACTCAAATTTTTTTGGTTTTTTAAAACTAATTCTCTAACAATAACACACTTTGGATGGAACTATGCTGAGCTTGCACAAAAGATAAGTATTCTTTTCACAGAATATTTTAAATATTTTTGCTTGTGACAAATAAAATTTAAATGCTAAATAGTTTTTATGATAGAAAATTGAATCACAGAGTCAATATAAAAAAATAAATTCATGAAACCCCCCTCACACACGTACGCCACCACCGTTTATCCTCGATATTATTACACATCACTCACTTCTAAAACCATGCAATAATCTTCCCCTTCCTGTAATCTTTGCCATCTTATATATGCCCCTCTTAATCCTCTCTTCCGCAATACAATTTTAAACCTATCCCTCTATCCTCTTTCTACTCAATCAGCCTTCCACTGTCTTCTATTGTAACACCGACCTCTATACTTTTTCTCCACTTCTCCACCATCTTTCTACTCCTTTTTTTCTAAGGGTATTGTTATTGGCCCTCTCTGGGGATTTATATTGACCACACAACAAAAAGCGTTTCCCCTTCGCCCTTGTCATCCCATTTTAGGCACCTCTTACCCACACCACGATTTCATCTCTACCTCATATATTCCTGGTCCATAGTTACTCACAATGCACTCCCGATTTCTATAATTTCTTCCCTTCTATCCTTACTCTAATTTATTATCTTTTCTCTTAATTAACTCTTTTCCAAGCACTAGAATTACTCCTCTCCATCTTAGCTATCTCTACCTCTTGCCATAATTAAGCCCCCCAAAAAAACCTTTTCATTTTATGTGTCTACCACCCTCTTCCACTTTCAGTCCTCCTCTACCCATACTCGAGAAGACTCGTTCAACCTCGCGCAGCAGGAGTGTCGGTGACAGTTTTATCACATCGCCAAGGAGCGAAGGCACGACTCTGAGTTATTATCCAACAGTAATCGAAATCTTGTCCTTGTAAGAAGTCATACCTCAGACCTTCACCACACCACATACCACATATTAGGCCCCTCCAAATTTCATCTCCCTTCCACTCTCTCCCATTGTTACTCACCCCTTTCCTTATAGCCTCTCTACATGCACTTTACGTTCCCAATAGATCTTTCCCCTTCTTTTCTCCTAAGGCCATTGCTATTGACCACTTCTGGGGAATTTCATTGACTACACTACCATCTCTATGTCGCCTTTTACCCCCGATTCTTTAAAATCCTATATCAGACGGCCACATTTATTCCGGCTTTCTATTTTGATCCCCTCTGTCCTGCTCCTCTCCCCCACATATATTACCCTATTGACGCTCTTTTCCACATATCAAAATTCCTCCTCACCCTCTTAATCAGTTCTGTCCCACACCATAATTACGACCCATGTACCCCTTCCACATTTCATCTGTATTCCACTCTCTCACATTTACACTTCTCCTTCCCGGCTACCCCTGCACTCCCCCCACATTCATCTAATCATACACCTCTTCCTCTTTGAACCCTCCCTCTAGCCCCTCATTCTCTATAATACTATAATAGATCCCAGGAGGGTGGAGAGAAGGATTAATAGTGCCACTGTATAAGAAAGGAGATAGGTGGTGGCGAAGAGGCTATGGAAGGATGTCGAGGGGAAAGGAATATTGCGGGAGACGCAGGATCTAAAATGCTCGTTTCCTTCGGTGGATAGGGGGGGGGTTGTGGGAGGGGATGGAGGATAGGGGAGTGGAGAGAGGCCTGATCAAGAGGGTAATGGAGGTATATAAAAAGACCAAATATAAGGTGAGAGGAGGGGAGGGGATTTCGGAGGGATTCTGGATGGATATGGGGTTAAGGCAAGGGTGTCTGCTTAGCCCAACGCTTTTTGCGATTTTAATTGCGGATATGGAAAGTAAGCTGAAGGCGGGGGTGGTAGGAGGAGTCAGGATAGGAGGTTTTAGAATTTGGTCACTAGCGTATGCAGATGACATAGTGTTGCTGGCAAGAAGCGAGGAGGCCTTAAAGGAGATGATGAAGAGGTTGAGAAGATACCTGGATAAGAACAGGTTCGAGCTGAATGCGGAAAAGTCCAAGGTTATGGTGTTCAGAAAAGGAGGGGGAAGGGATAAGGGAGGGGAGCGGAAGTGGAAGGAAAAGGCAGTACAGGAGGTGGAAGAGTTTGTGTACCTGGGCTTCTTGTTTCGGAGGAATGGTGGAGTGGATGGTCACATAAAAGAGAGAGCGAGGAGGGCAAATGTGGTGATGAGGCAGGTGTGGGGGTTAGGAAAGAAGTTATTCGCAGATGATTTTGGAAGGAGAATGAAATTGTTTGACTCACTAGTGATGAGTGTGCTATTGTATGGGGTAGAGGTGTGGGGGTGGAAGGAGAGTGAAGAGGTAAATAGGACACAGGAGAGGTATGTAAAGTGGACACTCGGGTTGGCAAGGAACACGCCTAATTATATTGTCAGGAGGAAGACGGGGAGAACGAGTGTAGGGATTCTAGCGGTGAGTCCGGCGTGTAAATACGAGGAGAAATGTTTGGAAGAAGGGGGAAGTAAGCTGGTTAGGGAGTGTTGGCGGGAGAAGGAGAACACGAGAGGGGGTGGGAAGATGGAGGTTGAAAGGGAAAGGTATTTTAGAACGAATGGACTGCAGATGGATGAAGTGAAAAGGATGCACGAGGAAGGAAGGAGGGTATATGAGTTGGTTAAGAAAAATGGCATGAAGAGAGAGAGAGAAGACAGAAGGGGAAGAGAGAATAAGAGAGTCAAAATTTAACAGGAGCTATGTGTGGATTATGCCAAGGGCGAGAGCGCAATATTTATGTGAGAAAGGAGAGAAAGGAAGTCAGGAGCTTATAGCGAGGATGAGATGTGGTTGCATGGAGGGTTTTAGTAGGTACTGGCTCTCCAGGGAAAAGCGGATGTGTAAACTGTGTGGGAAGGGGGATGCAAGAGTGGAGCACTGGTTGAAGGAGTGCGTAGAGGTGGAAAGGAGTGGGATAAGCATGGAGGTATTGATGCATGAAAGGGGGGACAAAAGGGCAGTAGCATGGGTGAAGGGAGTTTTGGGTAAGATGGAGAAGAAGAGAAGGAAGGAGGGAGAGGAATGGAGAAGGAAAATTGTAAATAGGAGAGGAAGTAGATATAAGTAATCTGTAAATATTGTAAATAGTAGATAAGTATTAGGTATTAGCCGCGGAAGCAGAGTTTGGCAATGCGAGGTATTGCGAAAAGTAGGGACATGCGAGCGAGGCGGGGCGAAGCGAGGAAGACAAGGCGATAAGAGCGTGCGGTTTCAGATATAAGGTATGGATGGATGTTAGTTTTTTAAGGGTTAGTTTTAAGAAAATTCTGTAAGAAATGGAAGTGTAAGCATGTCAATTTTTTAAAGCCAGCAGGCTGAAAAATAAACTTTTATCCATCTATCTAATACTATAATAGATGACCTTCCTTTCTGCTTCACATTCCTATTCCGCCTGCCTTTCTTCTTTTAGCCTCATATATTATCTTCCCCCTATCAACCCTCTCTTCCTCACACCGAAATTCCTCTTGTCCCTTTTATCTTCTCTTCATTCTGTATACCTTTCCACTCTCTTCCATTATCATTGATATATAATCCTCCTCTATTAACCCTATCATAATTCCCTTCCACTATTGATCTCTTTCCCACGCCATAATGACTCACCTATGCACTCCTCCCATTTAATCTGCATAGTTCTGCATACTCCTCTCAATTGTGTCGCCTTTCACTATTAACGAGGGGTTAGGATAATACTTTGCCCTTGTTGGCGAAGAAAACTATTTAACTGTTAAATTTTGTGCATGAATAATAGGTTAAAAAAGTAATTGGTGTGATATACATACACTAATTATTTCACTTCTCTACGTTTGGCTTGGAATCCATCTTTCATGAATCATTTCTCTAAATCAATTCTATAAATTGTTTCTCTAAAGTAATTCTGCAATTATTTATCTAGTGAGTTTCTTCTCAAAAACCCCTGATCAGCACAATATAAGCATTGGCAAAGAAAAGAAAATATTTAACACACTTTAAATTAATGTTCACCGAACATGAACCATGCAACTGAAAAGCTCGATTAGGATTGAAAGTAAGCTCACTCGGAAACAACTAGGCTCTTCTGGCTAAGTTTTTTTCGTTTTCATTAGCTGAAAGCCGATACCTAATATTATTTCAAGTTGAAAGGCCTCGTTGCAGCGCATAACGAGGAAGCTAATATTTGCTGAATTGTTTTGCATGTCGCAGACTATATCGACTCGAGTTTCAGAAAATGCAGAGATTAACTAACCTGGAGGCTCTTGTTCATCTTCTTCGGCAATATTGTCGAGTTCTGCATAGGCGGATAATTCAGCTTGTCGGTTGCGATTCCCTTCTTCGAGTGCTGCCAATTCTAGATCGATGTCCTGCAAATAGCACTGCAAACATCATAACGTTAATTTTCTTCAGATTAGGATTTTAAGTTATCAGAAGCTTTAATAATAAACTGACGATCTTCCTAGTCAGCAAAAACTATAAACACTGAAATCTGTTATCAACCCACTTGTGGAATATTAGTAGAAACAGAATCATCGACGTCTCTCAGTCCAAGAACGGCTTGATGGAACTCTAGCAAATCATCTCCAACCAGCTTCTGTACAAAATTTGCTGGAACGAGACCCCTTCTACCATCTAGAGTTTCTGCATCAAGAAAACCATCGTCATCGGGTTGGCCCCAAACTAGCAAGTAATCGCCACCCTGAACAGGAAGTTCAGCTTCTGGATTTTCATTTGGTGAATGCTGAAACGGTTCATAAGTGAACCTCGCGATGTAAACATAACATCTGCCTTTGCCCGGTATGTCCAACATGTCGACTTGGCCTTCCGACATCATTGACTCGTTCGTCAATCTGTCTAAGGGATTAGTGAGAATACTAGTAGGGATTTTTGGCATTTGTCTATGCCCGAGATAGTGATGACTTGTTGCTCCGGTGACAGTTGGCGATGTGGCTCGCAGGCTCTGCTGAATTTGTTGGATAATTGCTTGTTGCTGAAGTTGATTTGCTTGAGATTGAGCAGAAAGCTGTTGCATCGCGTGGAGGGGATCTCCTATTGCTTGCAGTAAACCTCCAGAAGTTGCTCCTATAAAACAATAATATAATATGTAGATACATAAACCGGGAAACTTCGATTTTAACCACATTGAAAAGGAATTCTTCTATTCCAATATATGTTAATTTCAATTCTTCAATTTATGTTAATTTCATCGATTCAATTTCGATGGAAATTCTTGTCAGAATATGGTTTTAAGAAACATAGTACAGGAAAAATTCACATTTCTTTTCTCTAAAACTGGTCCTCAGAAATTTATTGGAAAACTGAGTGCTTCTACAGATCTGTACTTTATTTCGCCCCCCGCTAAATCAGTTTCAAAAGTTTTTTTTTCTATAAGAAGGTGATTTATTTACCTGAACTAACTCCTGACGAACCGTAAGCATTGGTCCCGACAGTGGAGTAGCTTGATCCGGTCGTAGAGAAGGTGCTTTGAACGGTGGTGTAAGGAAGCACAGATTGCGGACCGCTGGCTAGGTTGCCCAATGTAGAGTGATAAGACGACGTCGGATGATAGGACGATTGTAAAGATGATAACGTCGTCTGTGGTATCGAATAATGTTGATGTCCTAATTGTGTTCCATAGCTGTTTGCAACGGAACTATAGGTTCCATTTGGATGGGATCCCATCGGTAAATTTGGATAAGTCGTTGTCTGTTGAAAAAATTTCATTATTTTTGACTAATAGTGTTATTCTTTTTCCTATGGACTTGAAAATAAGTGTTCTTTGAATTGCAATTTAAATAAAAAAGGCTGGTAGAAAAGAACAAAAAGGCGTATTGAAATCGATAGATTGCAATAGAAGGATATTAAGAAAGATTTTTTTTTTCACTTTGGGGTTCTTCAAGTATTCCAGCATGTAAATTTCGCAAATTTCTTATCCCTTCTTATCCTGCGTCACAAAGCATCGCATAAGAGATAAAACCTCTTTAGTGTGATGTCACAAATTACGCTACAATCCACCCCCTCTTTTTGATCAATTTTAACCCTTAAAGGTCATACCTCCGAATACACCTTCAGATGTTTTTGGATGAAAAAAATCATGAGTGATGCTGAAACAATACAAAATGGGAAAAAATATCTCCAACGCCTCAGTAATAATTTGACTATTCGAAAAAAAATAGTTGAAAAATAAAACGTAAACAATCGGAAAACCTGTGGGGTGTGAAACACCCCGTGTGACCGTTAAGGGTTGATAAATATAAAAGAAAGAAAGAGTTTAATAGTTAAAAAACTTTTATTTTGTCGTGTATTGTGAGTTTCAAAAATGTGACATCACACACAACCCCCTCATTCTAACGTAATACTTGAACGGCTCCTTTTTTAATTAGCTTCCATTATATGTTTGAACAGACCAATTTAGTACTATAATAGACTTATGTATTTAGAAAATTCATTTTTCTATGACGGATGTTTATGACTGTTGGGCTCAAATGTTCTATGAAGACAAGAATTATTCAACATCCAGGAAAAATATTTCGAACATGAAGTAACTTGTTTGTGCTCAGAATAGCATTCCTCTAGTGGTGACGAGAAGGGAAGATTATTATAGAAGGAGAGTGATGAGGGGGTGAGTTGGGAATGGGAGGTTGGTGGGAAGAGTAGAGTAAAGGTAAGGGGTGAGGGGTGGGGTGACTGTGGCAGGAAAATGATAAAAGAGAGGAGAGGAGTGACGGATGAGGAAGGGAGGTGAACAAAAATTATGTGGGGAATGAGGTGGTAGGGAAAAGGAAAGCTGAAGGGCGGATTTGATTCCAAAAAAATTCATTTGAATAGGTTGAGAAACCCTTCCTGGTTAGTATGCACTGCCTATTTGAAGACATTGTTTATTACCAGAATCGATCGATAAAAAAGGTGAAAAATAGGGATATTTGATAAAAGCAGCTATTCAAGGCCACTTGCATTGTAATAAAAGAGTATTTAGAACTATAACTCTTTTGAACTTTTAACGAATAATGAGAGTAGGTCAAGCTCACCTGTTGCTTTCCATTTAATTGATAATTTTGAGTAGATTGACTAGGCTGAGTATAGTGAGGTAAGACATTCTGACTGGTGGATGTTAGGTACGACGTCGACGTCGGATGTTGTTGATGCTGAGACTGCTGCTGTTGTTGCTGCTGCTGGTGTGGTTGTTGATAAGTTTGCGTATGGGGGTAACTTTCTTGATACTGATTACTCGAGTAATGCGTGTGCGTTTGTTGCTGCTTTTGCGAGGGCAGAACAGTTTGAGAATGAGAACTTGGCATGTCATGATGTTGATGCTGTTGGTACTGCGGCATCTTTTGTTGAAAGGCTGGCTGAGATTGACTGGTCGAAAGTGATGGTGCCGGTGGAATTGGTTCGCTATAATGATATGGAGGGCCATTCGGAGTCAAAGGCGGACATCCGGGCATCATGGGAGTCAATGGCATTGGCGATCCTCCATACTGCAAAAATGACATTTAAATTAGGTGTATATTCAGATCGCATGGAATATAAACTCATATTCAGATCTCACTAAGTACTAAAAGAGAATCGAGTTCCTGGCCCCAAGGATTATTACAAACGCCCACACACACACACACACTGTGAGATACCGGGCGACCTCTCAGAGTATGTAGCCTTATCCTTGCATGCAAGGCTCTACAAGGATGGATGAACCCTTTTCCATAGCTGCTCGTGGGAAGAACAATGATAACACCAAGCATAGTTGTAGTGAGTGGGATTCAAAACAATCGACGGCGCAGGGCTCCCGACAATGGGTCGGACAACAATGCCGACTACCTAGAGTTGGGGAAGCCAATCAAGACATAGTCAATGCGATGGGCCGGCAAAATCTCAATCATTTTGAGTAGACGGATCGACTCAGGGACGACCTGCTGGAGTGCTTTGATACCAGTATGGCCCCTAAACGAGAAGGTTACATGGCACCTCCGCGAACACTGGTCACAAGGAAAATTATATTAACAGAATATTTTGGGTATAGTCGCTGCAGCTCCTTTTTAAGGTCTTAATACCTATCCTCCTTTTCTTTTTCCTTAGCAGTGATGTTTTAGTCGCCCAGAGCCGAGAATTTGATCACTAATATATGTAGTTCGTTTCTCAAAGTCCTGCAGAGCGATATCAAGCCTCGAGTGTGCAATGGAGACTGCTGTACGAAAATCGTGGTTCCAGAAAATGTTGCAGTTCTCGTTTTATATAATTAACTCTATCTCATATGGAACTTCCTGCGGGGCAGGTTCGTGGCCAACGCCGTAAGAGTAGCAAAGATGGTAGTGAAGCACTCTTAAGGGCGCATTATATGTGTAGAGATACGTCGTTCCCGATTGGGTGGGACACCTGGATAGTATGTGTTCTAGGTACTCAGTGTGTGCATGACACGCTCGGTACCTATCGCTGGGAACTTCTTGACGTAAAATGCAATCACGATGAACTAATGTGGAAATGACACCGTCCTGGCGAAAATGAAACCCTCTGCACCTGAATTAAGTCCTGACGATCTGAGGAGAGCAAAAGTTTGCTCCTTCGACAAGGGCTGAGCTTCTACATTTCTGTCAAAGTTTCAGTGCATTTTCTTCTCGAGTAGCTGTTGGCGGAATTTTTCTACCTTTCTTCACTTCGGCTTTTAAAAGTGAAGCATCTAGATGGAGTAATGCACTTTCCTCACTCCTGATGTTAAAATTCAGGCTAAGGGTCTTGGCTGTCTGCTCCGCGGCTTTGTAAAGGAACGCTCCTTTGCCAATCATCTCGTGTTTCCTGGCCATTTTTAGGAGAGGATCTCTGCCATTTACAAAGATGTAAACTGTACTTAGAACAATTCGATTATGAAGACATTCGAGATTCAGAAGTCTGCGTCCGCCTTGACGGCGTGAGATGTATAATCGTGAAACGGACGAATTGATATGCAAGCTCTTATGCATAGGCATGATCTTACGTGTGGCGATATCAAGGGCTGCAAGCTTGTTCTTCGTCCATTGAACCACCCTAAACGAGAAGAGTAGAACCGGGATGGCAAGCATGTTAGTCACAGATACCTTGTTCAACGCCGACAGATTTGAAGACCAAATCTGTCGAAGAAGATGCTTGCATCTGTTTCGGAGAGACTCCCTCACTGGTGTTATGTCCTGAATGCGGCTTTGTGGCACGGCCAGATATGTATATGTCTCTTCAGTGTCAATATGTCTAATAACACTTATATCCATAACCTCAGGGTCATTGGGAACGCCAATAATCTTTTCGTTCTTCAGATGAATCTTGGCACACTTGTCCAATCCAAAGTCCATACCAATCTCTCCAAAAAGTAAAAGCATATATAGATACCATATAGCGATACCACGCTGAAAAAAAACAGTTCTCGTCAGATCACTGAAGTTAAGCAGCGTTGGGCGCGGTTAGTACTTGAATGGGTGAACATTCGAGAATACTGCGTGCTGTTGGCTCACCGTGGGTGTGGTGAGCCCACACTTGTAGTAGTTATTTACTACAAGAAACTGTCCACCTAGAAACACTACCCGAATCGGGTAGTGTCACGCCTACCCTGAAAGGGAAATGGCCTAATGGTATGCCGGGAGCGAGTGCAATTATGTAGAATGGCACCCGCTCTCGGCGAAACCCCGCGGTTGTCCTTCTGACAAACTTTTAACTTTATATACATTCCGGGTAATTTTTTTCTTTTTAGGTAAATTTTTATTAGATAAATTGATGTGACAGAAACTGTGATTGAAAAATTGGCTTTATGAATAAACTTAACTCCCGACTGAAAAATGGTTTCTTGCATGGCTTTCATTGGCCTTGATCCGCAACCGGGGGAATACAAACGTAAGCAGTCAGGGGCACGGAACCTATTCCAATTAGAATACATAATATTAGGCACCAGGCGCGCGTTAGTACCTGCGCACTGCTCCTTTATCGCTACGCTGGTGGTGGTTACGCATGCTTGGGCAACCATCTCTCGACCCCGCGGGCTCCTCTCACTTCCCGAAACTGGGGGCCAGCAGTTATAGGAATTCGTGAACCGGGGGTTCTTTTATCGGGAGTTGAGTGTACATGATGTCCTGTATAAGCATAAACCTATATGGGTAAAAATCAAAAAGTTGGAATAATTCTATTAACTTTTTTTTTGCCAACAGTATTTCAGAACAACCTAAAACCTTTTTTTCTCTTCAAATAATCACAATAAGTGTAAAAATAATGATAAGCGAGATAAAGAAGTACCTTATTCAAAATTTTATTTTTTTAAATTCTAATAATAAATATTTATTTAAGTTCATTAAAAATATTTTTTTCTGTCGAAATAATAATAATTAGAACTGCTTCTAGAGTCTTCATGTAGGAAAATTTAGATTTATTTTTGTTTTTATTTACAATATAATTAATAAAACACGTAACTTTAATGTTATTTGAAATTATTTTGAAATTGAAAAATAACCGAAATAACGATTACTTTTCCCTCTTACAACTAACTTCACTCAATGAAAATAAATTTGGTGTTACCGCATGACAAGGTTATCTACATATTTTTATTAATTTCAGAGTATATTTTTACGTGGGAAAAAGCTAACAATCGAGTGCTTCATAGGTAAAAATTTGACGTTTTTAATAATATTTTGTTCATTAACGTTTTTTTTTTGCATCTAAATTGGTTATTTTAGCCAGATAAAGACACTGTAAGTGTGATAAAATTTGCACATCTTATAACACATTCAATAACTTCCAATTATTAATCAATTGAAATGAGGATATTAAACTCTTAAGCCATAAAATCAATGAAAAACTGGTTTATGACGGGATGACATGAAAACTCGGGGATATTTACAAAATGGTTATGACTAAAACTATAATTGGAAAAGAGAAAAAACTTTATCCTGTAATCCTGCAATTCATTCTGAAAAAATACTTGTATTCAACAGTTAGATCTCAAGTTTTCTTTTAAATGTAGTCAGAGACACGTTACCGAATGACATTAACTCATATTTATTCAAACTTATTTTGATGTCGAGTAACCTATAAATAATTGTCACGTAGGGTATTGTGGGGAAAAATAGGCTTAATAAAACCCTGTAATTAGAAAAAATTTTCTTCTAAACACAAGAGTATAATATTTCAGGGACATGAAACTGTCAGTTTTTTCTATTCTCGACCGTATTATTATACCATTAAGCCATTTCCCTTTCAGGGTAGGCGTGACACTAACCGATTCGGGTAGTGTTTCTGGGTAGATAGTTTCTTGTGGTAAATAACTACTAAAAGTGTGGGCTCATACACCCACGATGTGCCAACAGCAGGCAGTATTCTCGAATGGTCACCCATCCAAGTACTAACCGCGCTCAACGTTGCTTAACTTCAGTGATCTGACGAGAACTGGTTTTTTCAGCGTGGTATGTTTCTTATATCATGTAATCCTGTTTTCTGAGTAAAATGAACATAAAATCACTTACGTGAGGAACTTGTGAATGAGCGGGAATTCCGAGACTAAGTGCATGCGGATGAGGTGGATGTTGATGTTGACCGAGATTTGGCAGATTTTCTGCGCTGGATCGTAGTAAATTTTGAGTGAGAGACGGTTGTTGCGTGGTCACGGCTCTCATATGATCGAGATCGTGCATTATCCTCCCACTACTATAGGAACAACAATATTTTATTAAAAATAATGCATTCGAAGTATTTATATTTTGAGAAAAACGTAACACTTAAAATTAGAAAAAATACACAAGTAATTCAAAAATTTTAATTTCTTAACGTTGCAATGGGTGATTGAATGGATTTTTTATATATTGCAAAATTAATAAGTAAAATTCAAATGTTTACCCCTAGACTTTTCTGCACTGCAAACACTCAAATTCATTGCAATGCATCGAAATTCATGATTTGTATGCATTTCCTCGAAATGATTCCCTTTTTACGGTGTTGGGAGTCACTTTTTGGAAATAAAAATTTCTACTGCAGAAGTTACAGTTGGAATAACATTTGAAAACCAAATGGTATTTAACAACACATCTAACTCTGAAAGTGCTCCAAATTTAGGCGTAATACTTAGGTTCAACTTTGAAAGCTTCAAAATTTCCACGTTTTTTTTTTTTTTTTTTTTATATTTTGAGTTTGAAATTTTTTTAAGTTTATAGTATCAAACCGGAACTCCTACAATTGTACAAATGCCTTTAAAAACAAATAAAATACTTTTTCAAAGTTAGAAACTGTTCTAAAATGGAAGTTTATTAATAAAATGAGGAAGAACAAAGGGGGAATAGGGGATGAGATTAGCATATGATTAAATGGGGAGAGGAGTATTTTACAGAAATATTTCAAGGCTCCATTGAAAATAAAACTGATAATTGGCAGAGAAGTAAATTAGAAGATGACGAGAAGGAGCTGGAGGATGAGAAGATTGAAGCACATATTGAAAGATTAAACAAGGACGAAGCATCAAGCAGTGACGGGCTAAATAACAAAGGGTGGATTTATAGTAGCTGGGGAACCAGAAGGAAGTTAAAAGAAGTAGCTCGAGAAGTAGTGAAAAGAGCATGGAAAGGTGAAGTATTTCCTGAGGAGTGGAATAACCTTATTGAACACAAAATACATCCAAAAGAATTATTCCCAGAGAGTCAGGCAGGTTTCCGAGATATTTATATTCTTCAACATGTGGTAGAGAAGGAGTTGGGGAAAAAGAAGGAAAAGTATAACCTTATTTGTTGACTTGAAGCCAGCGTTCCCATCGGTAGATAGGAAAAAGTTGTGGGAAATAATGGGGAAGCGAGGAATAAAGATGGAATTGATAAAGGAAGTGAGTGAGGGAAATTTGTAAAGAATCGAGAGATAAGGTAAAAGTAAGAACTAAAACTTTGAAGGAATTCCGGACGGAGATAAGTTTAACTATTAAGACAAGGATGTCCGGTGATCCCGCTACTTATTACGGTGTTTATAGCGGACATGGAAGAAGAATTCAAGAAAGGATCAGAGGAAGGATTTCGTGGCACGAGGGGATAGATTCTGGAGATTCTACTGCAGAAGTTACAATTGGAATAACATTTGAAAACCAAATGGTATTTAAAAACGCATCTAAGTCTGAAATTGCTCCACATTTAGGCGTAATGCTTAGATTCAACTTTGAAAGCTTTAAAATTTCCACATTGCTTTTTTTTAATATTTCGAGTTTGAAAATTTTTGTATGTTTATAGTATCAGACTGAAACTCCTCCAATTGTAGAAATGCCTTTAAAAATAAATAAAATACTTTTTTAAAGTTAAAAACTGTTCTATAATGAGTATATGTGATAAGATTTCTGTTAATTAAAAAAATTTTGGAATCAGGAAAGCTCTTTATAATATTAAATTTAAGAACACCTAGATGCGTTCCGAATTCAAAGATCTTTGAATACTTATATGAATATTGTAGGAACATGCTTTATTTTAACCACTTAGGCTAAAAATGAGCAAACAAGTCTGCTACAATGTGGATATATTGTATGCACACCATTTACAAACTTCTAACTATAGACTTCATTACTATTCGTCTTATCTTATCGTAATACACCTTTTACTCAATTTCTGATGTTAGATATTGCCCATTACTGGTCAAATAATTTTCTGGAGAAACGAGAAAAAATCTGTCTCGGATCGGATTTGAACCGGGAACGCCACTTTTCACGAGTGGAGCGTTAACCAATTACGCCACCAGGGCTTCAGTAGATAGTTTCTCGTTTCTCCTATATCCACAAGATGACGCGGGTCTGCATCTTTGTAACCTGTGAAATTTTAGTAAATAATTCTAGTCTGAATAAATTTACCGAATCTGAATATAATTGAATAATTGATGTTATTTTGTTGACCAGGGTAAGTAATTAATTTCTGATGTTAGATATTGCCTATTACTGCATTACTGGTCAAATAGTTTTCTGGGGAAACGAGAACAAATCTGTCTCGGCCCGGATTTGAACCGGGAACGCCACCATACACAAGTGGAACGTTAACCAATTACGCCACTGGGGCTCAAGCAGATAGTTTCTTGTGTCTCCTATATCCTCCATCTAACATCAGAAATTAATCTCCTTTCTATCTTTACACTTGTCAGCCCTTCTCTCATCCTCAACTAACAAATATGATATTTTTCTTCTTATTTTCTATTAATACTTATTCTGCCCCTTCCCCCATCATTCACCTTTCTCCATCCGTATTCTTCCTTTCCAATCCCATCAACCATTTCACCACCTTCACTTATCCCTTTCCATACATAATCTTTCATGTTTCTCTTTTCTATCTTATCACAATCTTTCAGGCAATATTTTAAAGTCCCTCTACCTCTATTACATAGCATGCATGTTCTTTCCTCCTCCAGTACTTGTTCCACTCTTCCGTATTACCACCCTTTTCTCTCAAAATATTTTGATATTCCCTGTACTCCTATCAATTTAAATTTCTCATTATATTTAGCTTCTCTTAATTTTTTTTACACACTTACTTGAAAAATTCTTTATCTCTTTTTATTAACTCTTGTTGTATCTTCATTCCCCTTCCACGCATTTTCTTGACCCATTCCTTTCACCATCCACATCTGTTCAAGTGTACCTTTCTCTTCCTTTTATTTCATTTTTCTCCCCTCTTCCGTTCTCTCTTTCCTTCAAGTATGCTTTCACTATAATTCTGCCCTCGCTCTCTATTAGTCTTTCTTCGTATTTCCAAGCTCTGTGACCTGTTCTTATTGTTTTCCCTATCTACCTTCTTTAATACTATTATATACCATGCCGTTCATCTGTCGAATCCCAAGGTCATCCCTCTAATGTATCTTTCATCCAGCTTTTCCACCTTCTCATATTCTTTCAAAAACCCCATATTTCCATTCAATACATAAAAAAAATTTAGTACTAGCTCAGTGGCGCACATTGAAATTTCGGCTGGGGGAGCGAACCTCCTTCCTTCGCGGGAGCACTCACCCACCCCTCCAGAACTCGTTAAACATTCCTTTATTTTCTACACAAAACGGAGGATTTTTAACAACAAAGGGCTTCCGTTGGAAAACAAATTAATGGCCTTCACGATTTTAATGGGTACATCTTGTTCCTGGACTTGATACTGAAAGCGTCACAGCAATGGGCAATATTGAGCAATATTGAACACTTTTTGGCACGGAGAATTAATTTTCGTTTCATAATTGCACTATTTACAATGCCCATATCTAAAACCAGTGATGCCAAAACTTAAACTTGAGAAAATTTTAAATGCTCACACCAGAGCTTCTGACGCGCATAAATTTGAATTAATAAATAATTCGGTACATTTTTTTTGTAGTAGCGTTTATTCTTATTATTCTATACTTTTTTAGCTCTAAAACTCAAACTCTAATCTGCTTCTTTTTTTTAATCCACTGGACCCCCACCCACTCCCCAGACTAGGGGGAGCCGCCGCTCCCTCTGCTCCCGTCGAATGGGCGCCACTGTACTAGCTCCACAAACGTTCACATTCTTCCCTTGTAGTCGTCTTTAAATAATTTATTCCCTATGCCCCATACTTTTTTCATTACTATGTCTGCTCTTTGAACTCTTTCATCAGCGTGATCCCTTACATTTCCATCTTTCTTAAATAAAAACTATAGATATGTAAACTCCTTGACTTCTTTAATCCTTTCTCCCACTACGTCCAGTCCATACTCCCTTTCTTCATACTATGTTTTCACCCGATAACTAAAACCTTTGGGTATCTATATATTAAAAACCAATTTCTTTTTTTCTAAGTACTTTTCTAATCTTTTCGTCATAATTCCCAAAATATCTTCTTCTTCTTCTTCTTGTCAAAATTCCATTAACTCTACTTATTTTCTCCTCTAATTCTTTGTTCTACTTTTCCTTTTCCTTTTTACACAATTAGATATTCCTTTTTGGCTGCGACATAATCTTTACTTTCCGTTTTCGAGTGTCAAAATTTTTTTCAAATTTGAAAGTTTAAACCTACAACTCCTTCAATTGTAAAAATGCATTTTAAAATGAATGGAACACGTTTTTGCAGCTAAAAACTATTTTGAAATAATAACATGATTCGTGAATTTAAAACTATTTGGAATTAGGAAACCTCTTAATAATATTTAATTTGAGAACATCTAGATGCGTTCCAATTTCAAAGATCTTTGAAGTCTTACAATTTTTTAAAAGTTCCAATTTCAAAGCTTCTCAACATAAATTGTGAATTTATAGATTTTTGATACTTAAAATTTAAAAGCATTCAATGTTAATTTTAAACCCAACTGGTGAACCCTGAAATTAAAAAAATATATATTTTATCAAATTCAATTTCAATCTAAATTAATTTTTCCTTTTTTTTATAATTTGCACGTTTCCAACTCAAACTCCTTAATGTACGCGTTAGAGAAAGTGGAACACTTTAATATTGAAACTGGTTTTAGATTGAAAAATCCGAAGAATTTTGAATTAAATTGAAAATTTATATTTCTAATTAGTATTTTGTTCATTTTGAAAAACCTTAAATCAAAAGCTTGCTTAGTAATTAAAAATTAGTTTCATTATAGTTTTGAGTAACTTCCGCAAAACTGAGGGTAGACTTGAGCAGCCTCGTCCGGTTAATATCCATTGCTCCGTGTAAAGCTAATAAGTCGTGGAATTGATGCTTATTTATTCGCTTTGAGTCCCAAATTATTGTATATTACATTTTCATATGTATTATTTATTTTAATAAGACAATGATTTGATAATTTAATTATTTCTAACAAGATGTACTTGGACGACGCTGCCCGCATACCGGGGCAGCAGTAGCCGCATTTTCTTTTATACAAATAGAAACACCTTACGATGAAAAAATTAGATGATTTGATTCGTTGGCATCTTATGCATTGCTAAAATTGAAAGTATTCATTAAAATCGTTAAGGAATAGCACTGTTGTTACCAA
Source organism: Andricus curvator (assembly GCA_932195095.1). NCBI lineage: Eukaryota > Metazoa > Arthropoda > Insecta > Hymenoptera > Cynipidae > Andricus > Andricus curvator. The sequence goes on along the minus strand of CAKNYM010050482.1, from coordinate 114,009 downwards.
AGAAATCACTGCCCTGTGGATGCAGCTGCCCCGGTCTACCCTAAGTACTTTACCCTGGTTTTTGTAATAAATTTAATTACTCAATAGAAATCTGGAAAAATATCAGGACCTAACATTTGCAATCCTTTGTCAATGGCCCTTATATGTACTTACGGCAAATACTAATAAAAGTAGAATCAAAACTGTGTCTGCAAAACCAATTAAATCATGAAAAAAATCATTTTTTTCATATTTAAAATAATTTCTCATATATGTATATTGACAAAAATTTCAAACTTCAATGCTGATAAGGTGCAATGTCCTATCATTTTATTTATAAACATGCACTATGTATTTTCCGGTTATACCTATATAAAAATAGGTTTCTTTACTTTATACATTTTCTATTTTTGTACCGTTTGGATTAGACTTAAAGAAAAAAAATACTTTAGCCGTTTTGGAAAGATGTTCTTTTTTAATCTGATGGTACAATATTTTCATGCTTTTGTCAAAGATCGATAGATTAGGTTTCACAGATTTTTTAACAAGGCTCTGTTAGTATATTACCTGTCTTGTTCTATTCTTGCCATAATTCTATCTATTTCGGATCCAGCAGGTGGCCATGAGGTGGGTAGGGAGGAATGGCCAGAGGTAGGTCCTCTACTTCGAGCGCGTCTCAGACTTGTTAATTCTAAAGATAGTTCTTCATGTTTTACTATTTGCAACTCCGTCTTTTTTTCCAATTCTCTGATTTTCGACTGCAAAGCTTCAACCGATTCTGGGCCTTGATAGCGTCCTGCTAGCTTTTCCCGTAATTGGTTTTGTGCATCTGCATGTTGCCTTTCCAAATCTGCTCGGCGAGTCTCCGCCTCGCGCATTTGCTGAAAATACAAATAAAATATGGTTAATAATAATAACAAGGAAATTTAAATACTCGGTTAAAAAATGGATTAACTTTATTCTAAAAATCGCTTTACTTTATCCAATATAAAAAAGAAAGGAACTTCAATAAAAAAATTGTAGACATTACTTTAAAGTATGAAATTGTGATTTTTCGATTCAAACAACATTTCTTTCGAACAAAGAAAAATATTCTTTGCCTCTCAGTCAAAGAAAAGTCTCTTTTAATCAAAGAAACTCCTTTTGATTACAAAAAATGTTTCTTCGCTTCAGTGAACATTTTTCGTTATTGTAAAATGATTTTCTTAATTTTGAAATAATTTTTGGTTAAATTAAAAAATATATATGTTAAAGAAACGGTTTCATTAATTCTAAACAAATATTTTTCTGAGTGTAGACTTTCTCTCTGTCTCTCTCTCAATGACGTAGTTCCATAAGTAATGTAAGATTTGTTTAAAAATGAAAATAGGTATTATTTAATATAAAAAAGTTAATTTTGTTTTCATTTTAGGGGGAATTTAGTGCACTTTAATTCTTGTTTTGACTATTTAGACACGCAATGCACTGAGAAGGAGCAATTAAGAGAAAATTTACTTTTTGCACCTGTATTAAAAGATTTTAAAGCCTTCTGAATGTTACATGATGTTTAATTATTGGAGGCTTTTTGTGGATGCTAAACTGAAAGATTTATACCAGTAAACAAATTTCCAATGACTCAAACGAAAATATACTTAATTACCCCACTGAAAAGAAAATGAAAAATTATGATTTCGTAAAAAAGAGTGAGTTGGGCAAACACTTATCAGTAAAAATTGGTTCAAGCTAACCGTGTATGAAAAGGCATTCTTTATTTCAAACTTACTTCTTACTTAGAACTTAAATTTTCCAAAAATAATATACATCTAAATCAAACAAAATTATTAACATAGAGCCCAATATTACTTTATCGAATACACAAATCCTCAAGTATCAAATTGAGAGCTACAAAATTGTTTCAGAACGTTGCCCAATGGGTAGTTTTCATTTGTTACATAAAAAAGTATTCAACTCCTTCCAACGTTTTGATATCCTGAGTTTTTGTGTACTCCAAGTTCAAAACTTAATTATTTAGTACATGAGTTTTTAACTGTTTAAAAGAAATTAAAGATATTTACCCAAAAGTTTTTTATTATTTTCAAATTACGCTAATTGAAACGCACCTAAATAAATTCCATAATAAGGCTTGTTGCAATGAAGGATGATGTTTGGGTCCTAACTTCTAGGAATAATAATACAGACGTACTTCTACATAGTTGACAGCGCTTACGCTGCAGAACCATGGTTCTGCAGCATTAGGTTAGCACAAATTATGTTGAAACAAATCGTGCAAGCAGTGCAAGACACCCGGAAGAGATCACAGGTTTTAGCCTTCGAGTACTCGAGTCAGCGAATGTATCTTATGCAACACGAAATTTGTAATTTGCTTTCCACTTCCAGATGGCATTCAAATGAGCAAAGGGATGCTGAGGAGTTACATCGTTTATATCGCCATACGGTGCTTAAGGCCAACCGCGCATATTTTATACAAAAATAAGTCAATCAGAAATAAAACAAAACATTCAAATTAAATTCAATTAATAAGCAACTTTCTGAAAGGTGAACACTAAAAATAAGTGCAATTTTTTTCTCATCATCTAGTCAGTCCTTTCGGGCCCTAATCGGTTGCTGGCTAGCCAATCAGGACCAAAAATTTTTCTAACTTTTAAATCCAAATATTTTCTTGCACATTTCCAAAAATATTCAGGGTTCGTAAAAGTATAAAAAATGCAAACTAAAAACAAAGAATTTTTTCTCATCATCTAGACAGTCTTTGAAATAATTTTTAACCTCAACCATCAAAATAGATTTTCACAAGACCGACTGACTAGCGCTAGATTAGCTCGTCCAGACTACCGATAGATTAGATTAGCTTATCCAGACTAGCGTTTGACCACACAAAAACGTTTCACTCCTACTAAGCGCCATAATAGACCGTCTTGACAGCGCCACATTATTATCTATCTAGCGCGAGTTATTCCTCGAAGGTCTGGTCTGGCCCAGAACTTGCGCTGATCAGCTATCCCATAACAACGAAAGTTCTAAGTTCGATCAGCAAGTTTTTCCTTGACATATCTCGAAAAAGTTACAGGGTGGATATTCTGGTCTGGTCCAGGTTTGGCACTGATTAGCTAGCTAACAATGAAAAAATCATAAATTTGTCCAACAATTTTTGTTTATATAGTTCGAAAAAGTTACAGTTTGGTGATGATCAGCTAAATACACTTATAGTGAAAAATGATTTTTTTAAGTTATTCCAAAAATAAAGGGAGGACAGACCATCTGGTCAGCGTCAAGACTGGAAGCCAGGCGGTCTGGTCATAACTTCCGCACTCTTTAAGACAGTGTATTAATATTATCGGTCAATAGATTTGTCTCGAATCGAGGAATCTTTTCCGTTCTTGCATCAACTTTAAATTACGTGAGTGAGAATATTTTTAGTATAAAAATCGATTTTTTTAATTATACAAATCACCGTAACTTCCCTACTCTTTGATAAAATGTATCAATATCATAAGACAATCGTTTTTCTCAAGGCACATAATCTTTTATATCATTGCATCAACTTTGAATTATGTAAATGAAAAAAGTTTTACTATAAAAAACTGATTTTCAAAACAATATAGAGTGCTCAAAAAATGTAATGAATATTTAAAAAAATTCTTCAGTCATTCGCCCACACATCCACACACACACATAAATCTGGACCCTCACTTAGAACATTGTATTAGACATTTTTAAATTGAGAAACGTTTAATTAAATGAATAAAAAATCTTTGAAAATTGTTACCATTACAAAGCTTTCTCTATGGGCAAGAAAAAGAATGAAGATACATTATTTTAATAAAATAATGTCTTCGATTGTTAAAAAATTATTTCCAAATTGAAATAGTAAATAAAAATAAGAGCGCGTTGCATTACTCAAAGAGTAGGGTAACTTGACGCATGGACAGTTTTTTTTAGAAAGACTCAATAATTAAAAGCTTTAGTTTACGCAGACTTAATTCTTACTTCCCAGTGGAAAATTCCTGTACAGGAACCTCGGAGGATCTTGCACATGTTCCTGTACACGAAACTGCACACGAACCTGTACAGGTAATCTTGACTGTTCCTGTGCAGGAATTTGGCGAAGGAAACTGTACATGATCCTGTAAAGGAACCTGTATACAAGCTGAACTTTGAATGGTCCTGTACAGGTTCTTTCACAGAGTCAATTGAGGTGTGGGTTCATGTACAGGAACATGTTCAGGATCCTATACATGAACCTGCATAGGAACTAATCCGCGAGGGTTCGCTGGTGGCTTGGCTCTCTCGATAGTGAGTTGGTTCTTCAAGGGAATAAAAGGGAGGCAAGTTTATAGCTGTAAGCGACATCAGTTTTCGCAATGGCTTTCTGTAAAGGACACTATACGTGTTTCTGTACAGGATCCTTCCAAAGGTTCCTTTGACGGCTTTCTGTAAAGGATCCTATACACGTTTCTGTACAGACACCTGTGCAGGATCATTCAAAGGTTCCTTTGTCGGTGCAGGTTCCTTTGCAGGATCATGTACAGTTTCCTTCGCCAAATTCCTGCACAGGAACCGTCAAGATTACCTGTACAGGTTCGTGTGCAGATTCGTGTACAGGATCCTTCGAGGTTCCTGTACAGAAATTTTCAGCTGTGTATACATAATCGCTAGAAGAATTTGACAGCTTTGTAAGATAACACAGAGAAAACAAAGTGTAAATCTAACGCTAATTTCACTGTACCGTTTCCCTCCAACAAAAATTAACCTAGGCAGTATGAAAGTTACCCTGCAACAAGGTATCGTTTCCCTTAGACTTGGGGTACGAAACGTCACCTGCTGTCAATTGTTTTTACAGTTTTGAGGCAAAAACAATTGACAGTTGTTTCGTACCTGAAGTCCGAGCAAGACGGCACCCCATCTTGAAATTAGGTGCAACAAAATTTATCCCAGAGTTTTTACTTGAATTAACAGCTATTTTTATCGGACGGAGGATAAAAATAGCTGTCATTTATTTTCCGCCGAAAATGCGAAAAGCAATTTTTAAAAGGGTGATATAGCGTTTTTTCTTCACAAACTTGGTAGCTTTTTTATCATGGGGCAAATATATCAGTAATGCCCTACTTAATTTTAGAATCGTACTCAAAGCTGTATAAAGAGTGATTCTTAAGTTAAACAAATGTGAAATACATTATTTGCATTTTAGACACTTGACAGCTTCTTATTCGCCTACTTACGTGAAATTTACAGTAAGCACTGAGAAAATGATTAAATATGTGTGGGCATTCGCATAAAAAGGGCCCTTATTTCCGTCTCATAACTGTGAAAAACTGCGTTTTTTTCTGAAAAAATCAAGAAAAAGTAGTAAGGACTTCTTCCAATCTGTTAAATATGCAAAAATTTGTGATCTTTGGTGTGCAAAAGTGTCGAAAAGCTTTAGTAATGGAATATAAGAATCTCCCCAAAAACATCTTAGATGCAAAAAATCTGCCAAGTACAACTACATGCGTTTCTGAAATCAAAGTTGGCCAAGTAATTTGGAAAAAAATATTCAGAATAAAATATATTTAAAAACCTTTAGTTTATTTAGTATCCAATAGGAATTTTTAAAATCATTTTTAAAAAGCCATTTGAGACATTATATAACGTAGGGAGATAATATTATACCGTCAATCTCCCATGCCGACCAATCTTTTATTAAAACCATTTTGCTTAGACATTCAATCCCGCCAAGTTTTATAATGTCTCAAATATCTTTTCAAAATTTATCTAAAAATGTCTACTTATAGGGTGTTTTATGAAAAAAAGTTTCTCGAAATATTTTATTATGAATATATTTTCTAAATTACTTAGCCAACTTCAAATGACTATTTGTAAAATTAAAAGTTTTAAATTTCCTTATTTTGACCTGCATATATGCACAAAAAGCTCCTGCCGGGGAAAGCTCACCTAAACTCAGGTTCTTGAAGAGACCGGAAAGTAGTAGAAAAATCTGCCTTTAAGCGCGGCTAGTCGCGCGTTTGTCGGATCTCGCGCTTAGCTTTGCGCTCGGATATTTATTCTTTGCACTCGGAATGCTGGAATGAAGTTTTAGCAAAAATATTTCGTTTAGATCCCAGTTTTTCTATGTATCTTCATATTCTGAATCTTTTACGTAATCAAGTATAGTTAAATATTAAATTTCTCAAAGCTCTGTAGGCTTTGAGGTACACATTCTCATAGTTCCTCACAGAGATTTTTAAATGTATATTTATTTTCTAAGCTACCTTACGTATCTCGCACTGCTATGCTAAAAATAGGAATATTTATTTTTCATAACAGTTTTTATGAATAAAGCAACAACTCATACAAGCCTTCTTTTAGACTCTTCCACGTATTTAACGTCGTTTGGCTCCAAATTTAATTTTTGATTTTTTTCATAGTATCTCCAAAAAATGAAACTAAAATGACAAGTTATATCAAAAAATGGTTACAAAAAATTTTGTAGGCCTTTTTAAAAGCTATAATTCCTCCTTATGACATTTCCCCGTATTTCGCTTCGTTTGGCTTAAAATTTGTATTTTATATTTTTTTCATAATATTTTCGATAAATAAAACCAACATGAGGAGTCCTATAATCAAAAAATAGTTAATGCAAAAATTGTAGTCTTTTGAAAATCTACAATTCTTATTTCAAACTTTTTTACGTATCTAACGTCGTTTGGCGTAAAATTGGAATATTCGATTTGTGCATATCATTTTCGATGGATAAAACCAGAACCGTTGGCCAAACAAGGCCGGTCAACGATCTCGTTCCTCCTTTCAGGACCCAAAAAAGCGTGCCAAAGCTTGATTTGATCCGTTCATTTTTTCGAGAGGACGGACAGACAGACAGACGCTATTGCCAAAACTTGACTTTCGGCTTCAGAATGCCTCAAAACGTGGAGCTCCGTTGAAAAACTGAGGTGTGAAATTTCGGAAGATTCTAGTACCTTCTCAATCATAAATTATAAAATTGTAACCAATTTAGCCGGGTTGGGCCTGACCATACCTGAATAGTATTCAGTGTCTGTAAAATTTCGGGGGCGGAGGTTGAGCCCCCTTGCCCTCCTGGCTACGTCACTGTGAAAATCCTTCCTGATAAATAGGTACAACATTATATTTCAAGTATTTATTCATTCAAGATTACTTTTTATGTTATATAATGACATTTTGCACAGACGGGCTAAACGCCGGTTCAGGAGAAAAATGTTAAAAAATAAACAAAATTTCATAAAAACTTTGTTTACCTACAATTAGACATTTTTATTCAAATTTTATGAACCTTTGTACTTAGCGGTTTTTCAGGTTTCTCATTATGAATCTGAAGTCAAAATTACAAAATTTAATATGACAGATCTAAGATGGCGGTTTAAAATTACAAAATGTTGTTTAAGTGTCATACAATTTTTATATTGTGGATCGCGTGACCAGATCTGATTTTCGGAATGTAGGACAATCGGACTTTTTATTTGAAGAAAACCACTAGAATTTAATCAGACAATATTTTTTTTTCTATTATAAAACTAAAAAATCCTATACTTCCAAAAACACATATAAAGTAAAAAACCCTGCGTAGAACAAAAGTCGCATGCTTTAAAATGAGGACATGTCCGGGAAAACCCGGAAGGATGATTACACTAATTGGGATTTTCGACGTTTCAGTTTATGAATCTAAAGTAAAAAATTACAAAAACCAAAATGGTTGTTTTAATATTTCATAAAACTTCGTATTTACCGGTTTTCAAGGTTTTTATTACGAATCTGAAGTTGAAATTACAATAATCAAAACATCTGATTCAGTATGGCGGTTTAAATTTTTTTCAAATGACATGAAACTTCGAATTTACACAGAGAAAAATGGATGGTCAATACGATCATCTTGTTTCCACTCAATTCGACCATCCACGGAAGAGCAAATGACCCATCACGGAGGGCCAACCTGATTAGTTACCGTTCGCGTGTTTATTTAAAATGAATAAATGTCTAAGTCAAATGTTCACAACAAATAATAAATGTAAAGTGCATAAGAATATTAGGAATTATTGTAAATTCATATTTAAGATGAAAAATATATTCCTTTCTCTAAAATTAAAATCTATCATTTATTTATAAGGAAAAAATCTAATAAATAATTTAAATTTAATTTACAAGTCTTTCTTGTGGGCAAAGAATTATTTGTAATAACTTTATTCTTATTATTTGCTGTTTAAAATTACTTTTTACATTTAATTATTTCAAATAAGCGCGCCAACCTCAACCAATCCGGTTGTCGACGCAATGGATGCAATGTCAAAGGATACGAGAGTTTAGCGTCACATCGTGGAATCTTCCCTCTACGGTCACATTGGCTGTTTGTTGAACTTAAACATATTTTTAACAACCCAGCAAAAAAGAAAGTATTGATACGAATTGAATTGAAAAGACTAAGACACCCTGCAAACCCCGCTTTGCGACAATGACGCATTGGACCTATGTGTCAATGCGTATAAATTCGTGAAGACGGTGTTTCAATTTTGAATCTTTCTATACGTACAAATACGGTGCAAAAGGCTAAAGTCAGCGAATACACTTCAATGCGTCACCACGCAAACGCCTTAACATTGGTCAATGCGTCTGGATTCGCGAGAGTAAAATACACACTTGAATTCGCCCCAATACGTCACGGCGAATTTCAGCAAGTGTGGATTTATACAATTTAATCCGTAACAGGAAAACCAATGTGCGGGGCATATAGAATTTATTGTAAATGTTTAGTAAATTGTCTCGTAGCTCAGTGGCGTGTGCTCTGAACTGATACACGAGGGATCGCTGTTTCAAGTCTCGACGTATGCACTTTTTATTAATTTTTTTTTCTAACTGACCTTATGACCACGCATTCATATGAATTCACACGCATTCAATTCGCGCTGTCTCAATTCATCTGAATGCCTCTCAATGCGTTTAAACGAATCAGAAAATGGGATTCACGCGCATTACAAAAATGGTAATTCGCCCCAATACGTATAAATTCTTTTTTTTTGCTAGGAAGTTTAAACTGCTTTTTGATATTTCGAATATGCGTGGAGAGTGAAGTACATAAGAGAGAACATGATTGAAAGTGAATTAAGTTTAAAAATCATTGGACCCGATTGAGATCGATTGCCAGGTGAATCGTTTTGAATTGGTATTGATAGTGTCCCAATTTTCAATTGGGACAAGCGTTTGAATCGTTCGCAATCGGGTAAGTGCATAGAGACTTCGATCGGAAACCTAACCCTAAAAACCGACTAAAAACGCGTGCAGTTTTCATAATTTATTAGTTTATTATTATTCGTCCTATTTAGTCTTGTTCTATATTCAATGCAATTGCTTAAGACTGCTTAAAATATGAACTGTTCGTGCGTGTTTTCTTGTGCTTGCGACGTATGATGAAGATATATTATATTTCAAAATTGACTTCAAAAAGTTTTCCCAATATTTTGAGATCCGAGAAAGTGGATAAGAAATAAAACATATTATGTTGTTGTAAATGACAAACAATTTTATGTACGATAAAGCGATAGTCGATACTGCCGGTATATAGTAAGTTATTTCATTTTTATTGTCTCTCAGTCGGTTATTGCTCTTTTTTGAAATTTTGATTCCCAATTAAAATAATTAGAAAGGTTTTCAGGATTTATTTAATAAATAAATCATATAGAATTTTCTTTTATTTTGAAATTTCATTTTCTAAGTGCAAAAGTGTAGAAAAATGTCACATTTAGGTGCATTATAAAATCGAGAAAAACTCTATTTCTACAATCATACATTTAATTTAATTTACATTGCACAAACTAAACATTAATTTATTCGAGTCAGGTCTGTTCACCCTTCATTACATTTTTGTTTATATAAGCAAAAGTCACTTTATTGCCCAAAATAATGGACGAAAATTATATTTTAAGAACAACCAAAAAGGTAAATTTTTCAATACTTTCATAGCGTTAGAATAATGATAAAATTGACTTTTTGTTGATTAAATATTAAATAAGGTGACAATTCTCAAGGCGGGCCTCTCTTAGAAAATAAATTATTTGAAAAAATACATATTTTTTATGCACATAAAGTAAGTGATTTTCGATCAAATATTCTCTGCGTGAAGGCCTTGTGAAAAGGGCCTTGCGTTTATCCAAAACTACGCTTAGAATAATGATAAAATTGTCTTTTTGTTTATTAAATATTAAATATCATGACAATTCTCAAGGCGGGCCTCTCTTAGAAAATAAACTATATGAAA
>CAKNYM010050482.1:65748-86563 GCA_932195095.1 Andricus curvator | reverse complement strand
TAATTTTTTTTACTGGTACCGACAATTTTTTTACGGGTACCGACAGTGTGAGTTCCACGAATTCTTTGAGTTTCGTGAATTCCGAGAATTCTTAGAATTCCATGAATTCCTTGAATTCCGTAAGCTCCTTGATTTCCTTGAATTTCATGTACGGTTTAAAAACGGGTAAAAAACATTGTCGGTACCGGTATTTTTTTTTACCGGTACCGAAAATGTTTTTTACTGGTAACGACAATCTGAATTCCACGAATTCTTTGAAGTTCGTGAATTCCATGAATTCCGTGAATTTCGTGCATTCCGTGAATTCCATAAATTCCGTGAATTCACTGAATTCCATGAATTCCGTGAATTCCGTAAATTCCACGAATTCCGTGAATTAACTCGTTGAGCAATGTTTTCTAATTTGGTAGCTAGGAAAAAGTTACTTTTTAATTTTCGAATCTTGTTTAAGTGTGAAGTTGCACCAAAGAGTCAAAGCCTCCTAAAAAAATAAACGGAGGGGAAATTATACGTTCTGAACTTGTATTCTCACATACTCTTAGCGATGGCACATGGACTGTCGGCTATCTAACGCATTTTTTTGATTGGTTAATCTTTAATTCCTAATTACTCGGTAATTATGCATTTAATCAAATTTTTTTATTGATAATTTTCTATTCAGTTTTTCACAAGGAATCAGAAAATATAAATATGTATTTTGAATACATGGACACCCTGTATAGACACGTAGAAAAATTCTCAGTTATTCTTCTGAGCACCTGACGCGTTTTAGGTATTTTAGCATGAAATAGTATATTACATATCTGGGGGCGAAAGGCGGCGATGCTTGACGAGTGTGAAGTTGCCGCCCGATATTTTTCATGACAAGCGCATCGGAAATTCGGCTTTCGCTGCCTTTTGAGTGATAGCAAGATAAAAAATCTGCCCGCCGCGCGGACACATTCTCATCGCGCGCCATGCGCGCGGCTCGCTTTGCTCGCGAGTTGAGCGCGCACCTATTGGTTCTTGCGCTTCGCGCTCGATAATATATTTATCTCGCGCTTCGCGCTGGATAATGCCTGTAACTCGCGCTACGCGCTCGGTCATTGTACATCCCCCACATTTTTGCATAGGACTTTTAAAATTAAAGGTCAAACCATCGACAACCGAAATTGAGTGATTGTAAATGCTCTTTTGTTAAAGCTCTTTCGGCTTTAACGAACACATTCTCATGACGTGTCGCGTGAGAAAAAAAAGTCAAAAGCAAATTTTCAGATCTAATTTAAAAACAATTTTGTTATCAAACATTTTATTGTATCTTGTGTTTTTTTGAACACAAATTTAATTTGTTTATTTGTAATGTCATTTTCCACGATTAAAACAAAAACTACGCGTCTTATCAAAAAATGATTAATAACAAATTTGTAGCTCTTTTTTGGACGAACAACTTTCGTTTGTTCATTTTTCTCGTGGCTTGTGTCGTTTGCCAAAAAATTTACTTTTTAATTTTTAATGTTGTGTTTCACGAATGAAACAAAAACTATGCGTCAAATCAAAAAGTGATTCATAACGAATTTGTAGATCTTTTTTGGGTGCATAATTTTTGTTTCATCTTTTTTCGTATCTTGCACAGTTTGACCGAAAAATGGAAATTTTGATTTTTCATTATTTTTTGTGCGATCAAAATTTAAAAGCAATTTTTTTCTTTCCTGGACTTTTTTTTATATCGTGCGTTATTTGGTTTAAAATTCTCATTTTCGTTTGTTTTTTTGGATTTTGAAAATGCTTTTAATTTTATTTTTATTGAAAAAAGTTGTTGAGATAAATTGTTCAACTTTCCGTGTAATACGAACACCCGTACATAGAATGTTCAAATCTTGAAAAAGGGTCTCAAAAATTTTGAAAATGCTCTCACTTTTTGAACTTTTATCCAAAATAGCTGGCTAACAAACTTCCTTTCTTTTTATGCCTTAAAAAGGTGTGCCAAAGCTCAATCCAATCTGATTAGACTTTCGAAAGTTATCGTGCCTACAGGATACAGACAGAGATACATATGTTACATGCAGACACCTTTGTATAAATAGTTTTTTCTGACTCAGGGGGTCTCAAAACCTGGAGATTTGATGAAAACCGTCAAAGTCGAATTTTACATAAAACCAATACCTTCTCATTAGGATGAGAATGTCAAAATGACACTGCGAGAATTGAAAGGGGGGTCTGGGGAGACCGCATTTTCCGAGATTTCGACGGGACACTCGATTTCAACAAAACGATAACACTGGACCACTGGATGCCTGAAATTTTCGGTAATTTATCAATTTTCCATAAATTTCCGGCAATTTTTGGATTTTGTCCAAAAAGTTATGGATATGTTAAATTTCCAAAATTCCTCGTAATTTCTGATATTCAAAAATTTCCAGAAATCTTCGGTAATTTTTTGAAATTTTACCATAAATTTTGAAAAATGTATGGAAAATTTGTTCTGAGTGTTTCTCAAATCGAAAATTCCCTGAATTCATTACAAAAAATATCGTGTGCAATAGATGCTGAAAATATGCAGTTGTAACTGTTGTGAAGTTTACAGTATTTGCCATCGGCTCATTTTCGGGAAGCCTCTGGCTCGTACAACAATCTTCACTCGTATGGAACTGCCTACTTTCCGCACTTGTAGCACAATAGTATGCACTTGTCCGCACTTGTAGTATGTAGTAAATAACTACTATTAATAAAATAATAAGACTAATAATTGTCTGTCATATATTTAAAAAGGCTGTGTCTAGTCGTCCCGAAAAATGTGGAAGTTGGAAGAAGGGGATGGACTAGTCGTCCCGAAAAACCGTCCGCCAAGCTTATGGAAAATATTGGACTATTTGTCCCGAATTTCGGGACGACAAGAAACTTCGATTGAAAAAGTCTTTTAATATGAGGTCATGTTTTTACAGGTTTTGAAGGTTAACATTTTTCTCTATTTTGCAAATTTGACCAATTATAAATGTATGTTTAATGAAAAATTTAAAAAACTACATACTATAATGAACGAAAAAGACGAACCTGAATATGTGGAGAAAATCCCAGTTAGATAAGGTAAAAATGTTTTTTCTTTAGACTTGGATGAAGAGAAATAGCTCTATGAACTAAAAAGAAACAAAAGAAAACAGGACCTTTTATGAACTGACGTTTTTTTTTCTTACTTACTTTATAGTTATTTCGTTTTCGCAATTGTTTTACTACCATGCCAAATAATATCTTCCAAAATAAAAAAAAAATTTAATTACAAAAGGTTATCTACTTTACATAAAATGACAACGTAGTAGGTACATATAATTATGATAAAAACTACTATACAACTGTTTATTTTTTTACATTTTTGAAACTTTTTAATGCATACATGTTTTTAATTAGCAGCATTGCAAAATAAAAAAATAAATGTTTACCTTCGTAAGCTGTAAAAACCTAAAATTAAATAAAAATATATTTTAAATATATGACAGACAATTATTATGATTCTTATTACGTTAAAGTATATTTGTTAAGTTTTATGAACAACAAAATAAAGTAAAATGTTAGGTTGCCATTTAATGCGTGTTTCGACATTCTATATTTGAATTATTCCAAGTGCCTAAAGAGCGTCAGGGGTTTATAATATTGACTGAGAATTCTTCTAAATGTCTAAGGAACAACCAAGGCACTTAAGCGACACATAATGGTTTCATCCCAAATTCTTCTCAACGCCGAAAGTCAGCCGACTGCGTTAATTTTTTTAATTCCCTACTACCGATTCATTTCTGTAAAGAGATTAATAATAATCTAAAAATTAAAAACCTTATAAATTGTAATAATATGTAAATAATATGGAAACGTTTTTCTAATATTGTACATTCAGAGTTGATTTTCTACATTCCTAGTCCTGGAACTTTCAAGAACTTCAGGGGATTTCAATGAATTCTAACAGAATTTGGAATATTTTTGGGACCTTCAATTATTTCAAATGATTCATGACATTTCTAGATATTTTGGGGGTTTCAAGCTATTTTAAGAACCATTTTGAAGAATTCATCCTCCAGCTATTTTCCTGGGTGCAAGTGTGTCAAACTTTGAACATTTCCAGTATTTTTTTGGTTTCATGTATTACCGATCAACGTCAAGATGCGTACTGATTCAAAATTCTGTTGATTTATTTGATTTAAATTTGTTTTGAAATTCAATTTCCGCTCAAATAAAAAAGAAAAAGAATAGAACTAGGAAAAATATTTGAATCCATTTAAATTTGTATTCCATATTCAGTTTCTCGTAGGTGGAATATAGTTTTCAGATAGAACTATAGGAAAATATTTGAATTTATTTAATAAAAATAAATAATAGAAAAATAAGTTTTTGGTGGAAGTTTTTAAGTTTTTAATAGGCGGGCCGACGAAGGCCAGAGAAAACTTTGGAGAAATGTACACATTTTCTCTTTTATTTCTAATCTGCTGAAGGCTGGTGCCCTTTTCAGTAGCTACAACACAAACCAACCATGACTTTTTTCGGTTCTAGTTCTGTCCCTATACTCCCCTTCCATTGGCAGAAGTTGGATGGGACTGACGTTATAGATTTCTCGCATCAAGTTGGTACTTTGGGCGTATGTTTTAAAATAATGAATAATGGAAAGAATAAAGTAGCCTCGAAATGGATTGAAATTTTGGTTGACGAAAGGCATGCATCTGGTAAAGGTAAAGGTAAAGTTTCAGGCGATGAATGGAGACTGGGTGTTTGGAATGCTAGAGGGGTGAATGATGTTAAGGGGTTAGCCCTACTTGCAACGCAATAAAAAAGTGAATTTTATCGATTTTTTTTTTGAAAAAATGAAAAAATACTTTTTGGTAAAATTTTGTATATTTGAAAGAGTATCATACAAACCTAATTTATACTAATTTTCATTTGAGAATACACATTATTTCATGAGTTACTACTGATACACCGTAGTATGATTTTTTGAAGGTGTATTGCGGTGAGCAACACTGCTCAGGACTTGATCATTTGAAATGGGAAAATCAAAAATATTTCAATAAATTATAAGTTTTTCTAGTCCTTAACCGAAGGATTTGGACAAATAATTTTTTTTGACAAAATGGCGGCCAGTCTAAGTTGAGAAATCGATTTTTGTCAAAAAAAAAACACATTCGTTTTTAAAATAAAAAAAAAGTTTTGGATGAAAAAAAAATTCCTTCGATTAAGGACTGTTTTTCCATATCACGAAAAAGGTTGCCAAGTTTGGAAATGATTGGTTAAGCGGTTTTCTAGAAATCTTGCTCACCGACTTTGAAAACGTCGTTTCGAGAAAAACGCATTTAAAGTTTTAAATACTATTTACATGCAACTGTTCGAGAACGTTTGACCTCGCGGCAGACAAATGTTGCCAAATAGTGCCGAACAAGTCACGAAATTTCCCGAACCAGTGTAGTTATGCTCAAAATGGCGTCGTTCTACTATACGTGAAAATCGTGTTCTATACGCTATCCAGTTAGTATATAGATCAGTGGCCTAGACGGACCCGCCTACGCTTCCGACTGAATAACTTCTACAATTTCATTCAGATTTCATTAAGACTTTCAGAAAATATTTTTCAAATGATGTACTTTCAGAAAATGTCAAAAACCAAAAATCGAATTTTTCAAAATTTGCAAGTAGGGTTAACCCCTTAAGGAAAGACAATTACGAGAAACAATTCACGTAAGGAAGCTAGATATTTAATGTGTACCTGAAAGAAGGGAAAGGGGATGCGGTAGTAGAACAATAGAAAATGGGAAGTTAAAGTAGGGATTTGAACTATGGTCAAGAGTAGATAGAGAATAACATGCTTGCCAAGTCGAGGGGCTGGTCACTGAGATTTCATGTGACTCCCGAATTACGGAAGTCCCTGTGGCGGTCAGTAGGAATCTCTGTCCTCTACTGCAGAGTCGTTTGGTTAGTCCCAGTTAGTCCCAGTTACTCTCAGTCACAAGAAGTCTTTCTCGGCTGATGTGGAGTTGCGGAACGGTCAGGGGGACACAGCAGGTGGTGCCTTCCCCTGCATGCTACTACCTACTACTTTTTCCGCGCTGCAACAGTGACTTACCGCGCGACTTATTTCGAGGGAATCTCAGACTAACTTTTCAAGGAAGTCTCATGGGAAGTCAGATGAAATCTGGTTAGTCGAAGGGAGGTCTCTACGAAGTCTTCGTTATTCCGGTGGCAATCATTGTTAGTCTGGCTTCCTGATTTCTGAGTGACCAGCCCTTCGTGCCAAGTAGTCCGTCTGATAACACAGCCTCACAAAAAAATGAGTTCTGTGCATCAGACTAGACCAATATGCCTCTATGCTTTTGGGGTCCCTGAATCTGAATTCCGGTTCTGTTTGATCCCATCAAGTCAGGATCAAGGTCAATCCAAGGTCAATGTGAAAGAAAAAAAAAACGTTTAAGCTAAGAAAACTATGATTATTGTACATTTTTGGGGTCGCTGAATCTGAATCCTGGGTCTGTTTGACCCCACCAGGACAGGACAGGTCAAATTGAAAAAACGTTTAAGTGGAGAAAACTACGATTCTTATACATTTTTGGGGTCGCTGAATCTGAATCCGGGATCTGTTTGACTCCATCAGGACAGGATCAAGGTCAACTTTTGTTTATCAAACGGAAACGAATTTTGACTGCGGATTCTGAAAGAGCGGGATATTTTACGTTCGCATATGGTTGGAGCTATGGATCAAAGTGACTTTTGCTGGTCATCCGAAGGTTGAATCACTCTCTTAAATTAATTTTACTAATAATCAAAAATGATTTGCATTGAGAAATCTATGAATTACAAATTTATATCGAGCATGGTTTAGCTTAGTGATATTTCTCAAGAGGCCTTGGAGAACCCAGACAGCAGACACCTATATTCACGCGCTACCGACGAATGGCGTTTTCTAATCCTCTGGGGAAAAGGATACGTCTCTGTTATATACTGGCTGCCATAACATTTCGGTGATAAGGGACTGATGAAGGTACTGGAGCATCACTGATAGGCCTAACTTCAGTATCCGAGCCAAACGCTTAAATTCTGTGGGTATAATCTGATCCTGTTATTGAAATTCAAAATCCTCAGAGGATGCTGGAAATGGTGACAACTGCCTTAATCGATGATGTGCAAAATGATGTATTTTCTGATCCTTTGAGGTAATGAAGCCAGTAAAGGCGGACTGCCCTGCAAGTTAGTAAAGTCAAGGTTACACCTAATGTCACCAAATGGTCACCCACCATGAGCCAAAAAATATTCACACAGGTCATTTTCCCATTACCCGGCGAGAAGACAGCCTGAGAAGATCAAGACAGTGATTTGACCTTCAGGTGACCATTACGTGTCATTTTGATCTAGGGGTCACAAACCAAATGCAAACGTAAAATATCCCGTTCTTTCAGAATCCGCGGTCAAAAACGTGTTTCCATTTGATAAACAAAAGTTGACCTTGAAATGACCTTTGCTCTGACCTGATGGAATCAAACAGACCCCGGATTCACATTCAGCATCCCCAAAATTGTCCAAGAATCATGCTTTTCTTCGCTTAACATTTTTTCCCCAATTTGATCTTGGAATGACCTTGATCCTGAACTGGTTGGGTCAGACAGACCTCGGATTGGGATTTAGCGAACTCAAAAACGTATAGGTATGGTGGTCTAGTCTGATACACACAACACTTTTTTTGTGGGGCTGTGTAATGAATGAGAGCAAAACTGCATGTCAAGAGGTATGAATTTGCATCTCCCAGATTGTTGTGGGCTAGAATGAAAGTGAGAATCAGAAGACTATTTATCATAGCGTGTTACGCCTCAGTTGATAGTGAAAGGAATGAGGAAAAGACGCCTGCTGGTGCACTTTACGTGATACTATAGGCACTTGCGATCATGGGGAAAGAATCATTCTACGAGGAGACATGAATGGATAGGTTGGAGTCCAACGCAAAAATGGTAACGGAGGCAAATTGGTTACCTTATGCTTAGAAAAAGGCTTGTTTATTAAAAATACTTGTTTTAAGCACAAATTGATCCACTTGCACACCTGGTGCAGAGGCGATAGCCACAGAGTGATTGACTTCGTTTTTTAAATATGAGAGACTGAAAGAGCGAGTAAGAAATACAACGGTAATAACAGATTCTGAATGCGAAACGGATCATTACCTCTTAGTTTCAAAAATGAACTTAGGCCAAGGATGCAGAAGAAAGAGAAGTAAAAAGACGAAACAGATGCGAATCAAGATAGAGAATTTACTGAAACCAGAAATGGACTATGCAAAGGGGTATCATTCTTAGGAGTGCCACTGTAGTGTGTGGTACTGCGGCTGTAGGAAGAATAACTGGTGATGCTTAGTGGAATGATGAAATCCGATTAGTCGTTAATGAAAAGAAGCGAGCATATCTAAGAAAGTTGAATACTACAGGCCTTAGCGATGATAAGAGAATTAGACTAGAAAATGATTTTACGGACAAAAACTGAAAATACTACGCGGAGAAAAATGAATGTTCAAATGTAGATGTTCAAAGCGTAAGATTGTACCGCCTAACATACAGATATTCATGCAGAACATCTACTATCTGTTTGAGATGTTAGGCGTAAAAATATTTTTATGTTCAACTGCAACATATTCAGATGATAAAATCGTCCAAGCGCAAGCACATCGCGCATTGGAATTTCACGAATATATTACACGGCTATATTTTCGATGTTACAATTATGGAATATTACAATTTCTGAACATTTACAAAGGATCAAAATTAGCTATCCTTAATTAAAATCGGATAACGACTTTTGTCTGTCTACACGACGCGACGGACCAAAGTACATAAGTTTAAGGTTATATATTGACTCGAACACATTTGACAAAATGTTTGTAAAGTTAGAATAAAATTTGAGTTCAAGTATTCGAAAATAGATAGAATTTTAAATTCTGATTACAGATCATTCGTTCTCACCTTACTTACCCCGTTTCAATTTTTTATTTTGAAGATTTTGAGTGTAAAATATTGAACATAACCTCAACTGGACTGAATGTATCATCTGATCGATGTTCCATACCCTTTATCTATTATAGAAAAGGATAAGAGTACAATTAACGCGACATTTTTTGAGATGGTTTGGGAATGTTGAGAGAATGAAAGATGAACGACTGACGAAAATTATACCGGGGTAAAGTAAATGGTAGCGTATCCAGATGCAGACCGAGGAAAGAATGGTTGAAATGTGCAAATGAAACCCTAATTCGAAAAGATATAAAAAGCCATAGAAACACAGAGGTATGTCAGGACAGAAAAGTGTAACGACAAATAGTTTATAAGAAATGCATTATGAAGAGTATCAGTGAAGCGAGTGACGCTTGAAACGAAAGACCTTGGACACTAATGGGCCCTAGTGGAGAGCTGTACATAATGACTTTGTGAAGCTCTTCACCTGGGGTGCTTGTTAGAGAGATTGATCAGCGATCTGGGTCGGAGCAGTGTTGCGGAACGAAAGTGTTATTTAAATAAACAATACGAGGATTCTAGATTAATCTAAAAATATATACCCCTTCTCCCCCCCCCCCCCCTTATACCGCTTCGTACAAATACCTTTCTCATTTTTCTCAAATGAACTCCCTGATCCCCGGCTAGAACCTAATGAGTCACGCTTACGCTGAAAGGAATTTAGCTTAATGGTACAATAATAATAATATTATACTGCAACATAATATTTTATTACAGACTGACCAAACTCCCTTCGAAGAGAGTAAGCAAAACACGGATGAAGCTTTTACACCTCAATTTATGGAACAAACTGTAAATAAAGCTGTGGAAGATGCCGCCAAATTGTACAACACACTCGCTACTACTCTCCAAAATTTACGTGAGGAAGTTTCTATGGGACCACAAATTACATCTAATTCAGGAAACAATCAACAACAATATTTGCAGAGAAGATGGCAGGCATTACAAGCAATCGCAAGTGACCCTAATGCCATTTCTGATGCTCTTCAAGCCTCGTTACCAACTCAACAGATTGGTTCTTCGTTACGAAACTTTATAGAATCATCATTGAGCGTAATGCAACAACTGCAAAAATATTTAAGTCAAAGCAATGCGTCGGAAAGCATGATTAATCGTCCTGAAAGTTCACAAGGATCTGGGCCTATTGTGGACTCATAATTATCCCTTACAAGTATTTTGCGGCCTTGCATCAAAAAATCCTTTCACCACCTTCTCAGTTCTCCGTACGGCTGGTAATAAAGTCCCATATATCTACAGCTCCAGCACTCAGCCCCTCTACTCACAACACATATCACGAATCGCTATTTGATTCAAATTGAAATCATGATAATTCTGATGAAATAAACTGAATTGAAATGAACTTTAAACTGAATTAAGCTGAGTTTGATACACGATTTCTTTGAATAATTCAAGTAAATGCAATTAAATTTAAATTCTAGACAGATGAAATGAATCCGATCAAATTCGAAACAAATTCTATAGTAAATTTGACAAAACTCATGTATTTTAAAAGTCATAGTATAAACAAATAAGTTCAAATAATTTCAAGTTAATTTGAAACTAGTTTGAAAGCAAATTCTAGTAACCTCGATTAAATTACTTTGAAATTAATTAAAGGAAAATCTAGAGTGTATGTATGTATACCATTAAGCCATTTCCCTTTCAGGGTAGGCGTGACACTACCCGATTCGGGTAGTGTTTCTAGGTGGATAGTTTTCTTGTAGTTATAAATAACTACAAGTGTGGGCGCACCACACCCACAGTGGGCTAACAACACGCAGTATTCTCGAACGGTCACCCATCCAAGTACTAACCGCGTCCAACGCTGCTTAACTTCAGTGATCTGACGAGAACTGGGTTTTTCAGCGTGGTATGGCCGTTGGCCATATACAAAATATTGACTGACAAGGGAATAAGGGAATTCTGATAAATTGAATTAATCCATAAACACTGATTGACAAGAGTGAAAGATCCCAGATAGCACCAAAAATTCCGTGAAGATTTCCTGACACTTGCAATGTAAGGTTAGGAATATTGCATTGAAAGGTTAGGGCAAAGTTCGGTCAATCAAGAAAATGTTCGCTTGTGAGGGAATGTTGCATGGCAAGTTTCAGGACAGTTTGGAAGATTTATTTCACTTAATTCGGTGCGCAGTAGTTTTCTATGGGACCTATGGCTGCGTAGTAGTTTTTTTGACGATCCTAGTATACCACCAGACACATGTATCATGATTATTTCCCGTATTTTTGAAAAAATGAAAAACCAAAAAATAATAAAAATTTTCTATAGGCTTATTAGTCAGTTTGCGTGTTTATATGTAAACCGTAACGTATGGTTCTGTGTGAAGCGGTGTTAAATTCCTTGATCCCCGGTAGTACATCGAGGCTCGAACCGAACGAGTTACGCTTACCCCGAAAGGGATTTAGTCCAATTATTAATTAAATAAATTTGGTTACAATTCAATTTAACCAAGGTCAGAGTGAATTTAAGACCATTTTTTAGAAAATAATAATTTTACTGAACTCAGATGAATTCAAGGTGAATTTTGGTATGTGAAGAACATAGTAAACAGCAATTAAATTATATTTTTGCGACTAATGATAAATGCAGTTTAACTTGGACTAATCTTCTATAAGAGAATTTAAACTTATTTCAAGCACATCTTATTTAACATGAATTTCATTAAGTTTTAAGTGAATTTAAAAGAAAAAACCTTAATACAAATGAATAAAAATTGATTCCACATAATTCAAAGCCTAGTAGTAATAATAAATAGTAGCCTATCTAGTAGTTAACTGAATTTAATTCTAATAAATTCAATCTCAATTAAATTTAAATATAAAGTCAAAGTGAATTCAGTGACACGGTCTGGATAATTCGCAAATTCAATCAAACTGAATGTGAAATCCAGACGAATGTTCAATATATATATAAAAAAATAACCTCAAAGGGGACCTTTAGGTACGCTTTTTTTTTTGCTCGAATTGATACTCTCCTCAATGAAAAGTACGTACCAGAGGTATTCTGAGAAAAATCAAGAAGACGCAATTTTGACCCATTTTCGAGAAAACTGTATTTTAAAAATTGCGAACGGATGGTCATCGAGCCGGTGTAAAAGTATTTCGAAGCGTCGGTAGCTCCCTGGTAGAAGGCTCGGCTGATAGCAAGTTCGAATCTACGTAAAACATTAAAAATCAGAGAATCGATTTTTGGCCGCTTAGGGGTCTTTCTTCAGATCGCGTCACAAATGCATTAAAGATAATTGGCTATTATTTATGTGTTTTTTTTTTGTAGTTTGCGGAAAACATTTTAATTTTGTATTTATTGTGTGAAACACTTTCTTCCTGCTTTAATTTAAGAACATCAATACTAGAAACTATTGAAGAATAAAGAATTTGGTTAGATTGCAGAATAGGGGCGTCACCTCTGTTTTGGCTGGAAAATTTTTTTTTTCGGCAACAAACTATTGGAATGTGTAATTGAACGATAAATGAAGCGATTTGATCAGGAAAACGTTTAAAATTATTGTTACTTTTGTTACTACGATGTCTCAAATATGGGTCTGTCACGATATCGGAATTATCATATTTAACTCACCGTTTAGGTGCTTTTAAACATCCGTACGGCCAGAAACACTGTAAATAATTAAAATCGAATTATTTTTTAATTAATCAAAATGTATTTAGATATTTTTTTATGCCGACATAAGCTATTATGTTGACAAAAAAGGAGAGTTTAACGCACATCAGCTGTCACTTGAGACAGGAGGAGACGGGACGTTGGAAAGGGGTAGGGATTTGACCAACATTATTTTTGTGACCAGTCAAAGGGATGCCTTCCCCCCACGAGACGTTGGAAAGGGGTAGGGGTTTGATCAACATTATTTTTGTGACCAGTACATATCTATTTTTTATTTTTGTGACATACATATCTCGATTGCCATTGATAGCCAAGGGCATCCTCCCGTCTCAACTGATAGCTGATGTGCATGAAACTCTTCTTTTTTTGTCGATATGATAGCTTATGTCGGCATAAAAAAATATCTAAATACATTTTGATTTATTAAAAAACCATTCAGTTTTAATTATTTACAGTGTTTCTGGTCGTATGGATGTTTAAAAGCACGTAAACAATGAGTTAAATATGATCATTCCGAGATATCGTGACAGACCCATATTTGAGACATCGTAGTAAAAAAAGTAATAATAATTTAAGTTTTACCTTATCAAATCGCTTCATTTATCGTTCAATTAAAGATTGTAATAGTTTCTTGCCGAAAAATAATTTTTTTGCAGCCAAAACAGAGGTGACGCCCCTATTCTGCAATTGCACCAAGAATTTTAATAAAATGCACAATTGTCCAAACGAGTGACAATAAAAATACAATAATCATTAAATGGTATAATTTTATTACATGTTATTAAAAAATGGAATAAAGAAGCATTTTGATAAAGAAAAAAAAGTACGTATAGCGAGAATCGAACGCGCAACCTTGCGGTTATCAGCCGAGTGCTCTACCAGGGAGCTACCGACGCTTCGAAATACTTTTATACCGGCTCGATGACCATCCGTTCACAATTTTTAAAATGCATTTTTCTCGAAAATGGGTCAAAATTGCGTCTTCTTGATTTTTCTCAGAAAACCTCTGGTACGTACCTTTCATTGAGGAGAGTATCAATTCAAACAATAAAAAGCATACCTAAAGGTCCCCTTCAGTCGACTTAGGATTTAGCACAAAATTGTGACAGAAACTTCTCAAAATATTTTTTTACAAACCAGAATACATTTTAAAATCCTTTAACGTTTACAATACAAAGATAAACTCTCGGACAATAAAATAAAAGCATGAAATTGAATAGTTAAACTATATAAAAATATTAGACATTAATTAATTATAATTAATATTAAACTAAACGTGTAATATTATTCATACATTGAAAAGAGATTGTCATAAGAATACTCGTAAGAACAGCGTGACATTAAAATCAAAAGAACGACTGAAGTGAAGCCCTTGTTCGTTTAAATATTTTCAGTACCTCCGGCATGTCTGCCTCGGTTTGGAGCAAATAAAGTATGAAACCTTCTTTAATAACCTGGAGCTACATATTCTTGTGAGGTACGAATCGCGACTGGCATAATTTCTCTACCATTAATAACGAAAGAGAAGGAGAGCCTTTGTATCTACAAATGCCTGAAGGTAGTCGCAGCCGAACTTACTTCGGAGTAATCTCTTCGCTGTAGCATAGCCAGGGGGTTTTTTCACTTACGCTTTCCTGAACCCTTTAATAAAACACGTATTTTTCCACTCATGATCTAAGAATGAACACAGTTCGGAAGAACTCAGTTAACATTGATTCATTGCGATCAAATTACCCATTCTTTATATTGATACAAGAAAATGTGGTTTAAATACCTTATTTTGGAGGAAATAAAAAAATAAATCAGTAAGTAAGTATACCATTAAGCCATTTCCCTTTCAGGGTAGGCGTGACACTACCCGATTCGGGTAGTGTTTCTAGGTGGATAGTTTTCTTGTAGTAAATAACTACATGTGTGGGCTCACCACACCCACGAAAGTGGGTAAAGTAATATTTTAAAAAGTAATATTTTGAATATTACAATGACTTTGAGTTGTTGAAGTTAGTAAATTGGTGAGTTTATTGCGCTATCGATCGGTCTGAGTGGGATGTTTTTGTGGATTTTTGGGAGTCCGTAAAGTTTTGGAGAGATGAGATTAGTAGGTATTAATTTAGATATTGTTTTGCTGTCAAGTTTAGAGTCTTTTAGAAGCGTTTTGTTTTGCTGACTATTGTTTTTGTGGGGTCTTTTTTCAAGTTTTTTTAAATGCATCGTCAGTTAGAAGGTTCATGCTGTTGTTGTGATAGTCTTCTTTATTCATGATTACTGTTGTGTTGCCTTTGACTGCGGGTAATATTATGATGTCTTTATTCTGATTGATTTCTTTAAATGCTGTTTTTTCTTGTTTTGTTAAGTTTGAGGAGGGTAGTTGGGCTTGGCGTAAGATGTTGGCCGTCCTACGCCGTATGTCATTCGCTTTTTCGGGTGGAAGTGTATATATTGTGGATTCCAAATTACTGATGATTTCTTCTTTCGCGATTTTGGAGGGAGCTACTGCAAAATTATGTCCTTTAGATAAGGCTGAAATCATTTCACGGCTGAAAGAATGGTTAGAGATGTTTTTTACTGTGTTAGTAAGTGGTGTGTGTCTTACTGGCAGTAATTTGTCAAATTTTATTTTTTGTTTTTTGAGTTTTTGAGACCTTTAATCTGTTGGAATTGGTCAAATGATATGCGGTCCAATGTAGACCAAATGTCAAATCTGAGAGTGTTTGATAGGAAAAGGTGAAGTTTTTATAGTTTTTTGGTGGTAGTGTGCAAGAAAAATTTGGTATATTGTATTCTTTCTTTCAAGAAAAGCAAACTTGTTTTATGTAGAATTGATTTGGATTTAGATGTTCCCGAATTGTTTTTCAACTGTAAGAATTTTGGGACGATGTTGACCCTGCACCGTTTCAAGAAAGCTGAAGATGTTAGTAGCTTAGCTTGAGAAGACCTGAGCTTACTAAAAGTGTTAGTTTTAGTAAGAAAACTCTCCCCGTAGAGTTCTTTAATAATATATATAATGCTTTCACGATCATTCATTATAATAAATTTAAAGGAGGTTTTTCGGGTTTCAATCGTGTGCAAAACTACGAATCTTGCCGACGCTTCGTGAACATTGCAGTTCACTTCTTCAGGGCTAACCTGAAACTGAAGTTTCAGGTTATGTTGTTCTTATATATACTCTCTACGATGCCTGTGCTTGACCAGAGCACCCTACCGTGGGGACTGGTCGAACACATTAGGACAGGCCTGTCCAAGTAGGGGAAAACTGCTCATTTTCCAGATGGGAATTTAACACCACCACCGACCTCTATTCATTCAACTTCACGACAGCAATCACCCCCCAAGCCTCTGGACCTGTGAAGAGAGACGTGGTGGTGGAACTCGAACATGTGGTGAACGAGCAGTTTTCCCCTACTTGGGCAGGCCTGCATTAGGACATGAAACAACAAGTCAACACAACCTCTTAAAGATTGAGAGAGAAAAACGACCACCATCCTACCCTACATTCAAGGTATCGCAGAACAAATAGGAAGAATTCTCAAAAAACACAATATCCAAACCATATTTAAACCACTTGCGAAAATAGCACAACTTCTAAACAACCCTAAAGAGAAAAAAGCACCTCTTAGTGATCAGGGAGTATATAAAATAACTAATAACATCAATAGGGACAATGGATATAATACCAATCCGATTTGGCTTTCAGTCCTCCCGGGTTTTTGAAAAACGACTTGATTTGCCAATCAAGTTCGACCAGTCTCCACGGTGGGCGCTCTGGCCAATCACAGGCATCGTAGAGAGAATATATAAGAACAGCATAATCTGAAACTTCAGTTTCAGATTAGTCCTGAAGAAGTGAACTTCAATGTTCACGAAACGTCGGCAAGAGTTATAGTTTTGCACACGATTGAAACCCGAAAATATAAGTGTTTTTAAAAAATTATTCTTTCAAGAACTTTTTAAATTTTTCATAAAAATTTTCTGTGAAAAAAGAACGTCTTTCAACTTTGTTGGGATTCGAGCACAGGAAATTTTTTTTTTACTGGACTGCGACTTTATCACTGAGTCAGGGCTTACTCTAAGGGATAGTGCTATATAAAATAAGTAATGGTACATCATAATCGGTAGTGTTAAATCCAATTTTCAGTAGTAATAAAATAAAAATAAATAAATTTAATAAGAAGATATGTGACCAACCTGCACCGAAAGTATGTCTTTTCGTGCATGTAAAGTGTACACAAAGTGGGCTTTCCGTCTGCTTCTTGAGTGTCTGGGCGGAAAAAGCTACTTTGCGCACGCTTTACATGCCATCAAAGGCAAAGTTTCGATGCAGGTTTTGAACAAAAAGCGGAAAGCTATAAACGCTCGTGCAAGTTGCAGGTTAGCCTCAGCAACTCTCGGCTCAGCTGCAACTTGCACTCGCATTAATCGCCTTTTTTCCGCCTTTGCTACAGAAAGTACTTTTTTTATTTATTTATTCTTTCCATGTATACACGAGAAAAAATATAAGATGTCTATCGATACCAGCAGATTACTGCACTCAGTGACAAAACATAACTAAAATAAAAAATTGTATTTTTATTTGAGACAGTTTTATGGCATACTTTATGACATGGATTTTCCGTTCTCTTAAATTTATGGAAATTTTGTTCCTAAAAATGAACAAACCATTGGTCTCAAACTTCAGACAATCGCGATAAATAAAATTTCAAAACTACCTTAGTATTTAGCAATTAGTTAGTACGAGTTAGCAATCTTAGCAATTCAGATTGATCGCCCAAAGAAACAGTTTTTATAAAAGATAAATTTCGCACATCTTCAGAATGTACATTTTCAAATTTGTATTTAAGGAGATTTTTGTTTGGTTCCATGATGCTTTCACATAAAACCGGTATTCATAATTTAAACAACAAATTTTGTGAGACAGTCAAATTTTTTTCCATGTAAATTTGTAGATTTTTACATATCTAAATCCCCTTTTCCACTTCCCGAAAAAACCTGTTGTTTTCTCGAGACATGGTCCACGTGGCCGGAAGAAAAAACCAGCTCTGTCCTAGGTTTAGAGTTTAGACCTATGCTTAGACCTAAGTTGAAACATATGCCCACCAAAATTTTTTCATTTAAAAGAAAAGTTAATTCATTTTAACATAAATTTGACGAAGAATGTAGTATTTTTAACAAAAATAGTATTAATTGAACAATCCATTACAAAATTCATTATCTCATAAATTTCATAAAAATGTCATTTTATCATCCTAAAAAGTGACAAATGATTTTATTTTATTTTTAAAATTTTTTTCCCCATAATTTCTGAGAAATAAATAATTAAATAATGTATTATTCAGCGGTTTAGTTCTGAACTATGATCCGCGGAGAACATTAGTTCCGAACGAAGTCGCTGGACAGCGAATTAGGTGCGAGTCCTCGCAAGAGAAATAAATCGCCCACACTGTTAAAAATTGTATTAAATTTAAAATCCAAATGTATATTAACATTAATATCTCAAGTATATGAAATCGCTATGTAGGTACGTTTTTATTAAATTTCATATATATTCATGATAATCGCTCGCAGATAATTCCATTTTACACAAGATCAAAATAAGATTAGCAGTAATTTTCGATTCTTAATAATAAAACATGATACCTTCTTCCTGCTAACCAAAAATAAAATTGGATTTCAAGTCGAGAAATTCAACTAAGCAAATAAATAACAGACCTACCCTACAATCAACTGTACTCACATTCTGCAATTCTGGGCAAATTTTGGAAAGAGTTTCACATGTACGTTGCACTTTAATCATAAAAAGCAATTCAATCGACGAATTCTAGATTATTACTTCAATTGCGAATATTTGATAAGATTTAAAGCAATAAAAGCACTTTGAGTTTTCAAGCACGCTGCTATACCGACCTGTATATTATATTTAATATAAAGTGTACAGCTATTCATATTTCACTGTATATTAAATTTCAAAATGTTTTTGAAATTCTTAATAGCTGTGCTGTCAAATAATAATAAATAATTTAATTATTTATAGTTTCTCAGAAATTATGGGGGAAAAAATTGAAAAATAAAATAAAATCATTTGTCACTTTCTAGCATGATAAAATGACTATTTTTTTTAACAATATTGCATTCTTCGTCAAATTTATGTAAAAATGAATTAACTTTTCTTTTAAATAAAAAAATGTAGGTGGACATGAACCTATGTTTCAACTTAGGTCAAAGCATAGGTCTAAACCTAGGAGAGATCTGGTTTTTTCTTCCGGCCACGTCACCAAGTCACGAGAAAAGACCAGGTTTTTTCGGGAAGTGTGCTATGTAGGTTTTTCAATTTCGAAAATCCACTACCGCCTGCAGCCGGATTTTGATTAGAAGCGCTCGCATTCGCCTGAATGGATTCATGGATGGAGACATTCCATAGCATCGAGTGCCCACATTCATCCGCGACGTCAAACTGCCCGCTCAACAGAAGTTACAGGGAGTGAAAAAACATAACTAACCGATAATTACAAACAGCCGTCTATTCGAGCGCTAACCGCGCTCGTCCATTCTTAAACTTTCAAGATCTGGACAAGTCGAGAATCATCACCCAGCTAATGACGTCAGTGTGGAAATTATATATATTTAGCATAATTTTGATTGTAAGATATTAATTATTTAATTAAAAACATAAAATACAACACTTGACTAATTAAATTTTAGAAATATAGAATGTTGTATTTAGCGATAAAATTTAATTTGTCCACTTTTCAAATTTGCACTCACTGTTTTATGAAAATAAATGCGTGAATTATGACGTATGCATTTTTAGGATATTTTGAATAAAAAAAATTTGCAAATGATACATAACATCTCTCACACTGTGGTTCTGTGAGAGAGATAACAAAATTCTGCAGAAAAATTCCATTTCACACAGTTTTTAAATTATTATAGAACTGAACTGTAAAACGCTCTATAATGTGGACGTACTCAGGTGAAAAATTCGGTAGTCCGCCGGAGTTCGCAACCGGCGCAATACTGGCTCAGTACTGGTCACCAGTACACATAATCGGCAATTCATCCAGTACTGGCTGATGGCTGGCTCCACGATCGGGGCATTACTATGACGACAGTATAAATATTTAAAAAATGAAAAAATACGTATAAAAATATGGTTCATGTGTTCTAAAATGTTGCAAAAACTATAAATACAACTGTCGCGAAAACAACTTTTTTTCCTCTTTTTTTTAAAAGAAAAAATATCTAATTTCCATCTTTATAATAAATCGTAAGTGTTCAGAAAAAATTACATTTAATGTAATTCCTAATCGTTGTGAAATGGTCTAAAACACCTAAAAAGCAAAACGTTACACGAACAGGTAACAAAATTAGTTATTAGAAAAATTGTCACAGTTCGCGATAAAATTTCTGAGTTTCGTCGATAAAAATTTGTAATGCTCATTAAGAATAACATTCGTCATTATTAAAAAGTTGTAAGATGGTCTAAAACCCGCAAAAACAAAATATTACACAAAGAAAAATTGTAATCGATTTAAATTAGTTGTTTAAAAATTATTTAATGTATATTCCCGTTAATAGTTCATTTATTTTACATCTATATGATGTCGTGTAATGATACAAAAATTAATGTGAAAAAAGATTTGAAAAATTGTTGTTTTAACTTTTTTGAGCTGTGGCTTATGATGATGGTTTTTTCAATGACTGCCAGGGGATAGATTTAGGTATAGGTAGATGTATATTCGAAACTCCGTAGCGTTAGAAATTTTATTTGTCATGTTTGTAGAAATTGTTGATTGACGTTGTATAATATTTAACAATGCAATATATGTATTCATTCTAAGTAGGACCAATATTTATAGACAAAATACTCGCAATCAATTAATATTTATTTTTTAAATACCTTTTTTGTCATATCTTTAGAGTACAGAAATAGTGGGTGTTAAAATTAACCAAAAAGTTTGAATGAAACTTACATTTTAGAAATTATAAATAATATTCGGTCGATATGCAGTCGTATCATGATGAATGAATAAAGTAGATGCATCCTAAAAATAATGGAATGATTTTTTATTTAAAATTAACTCCGGCATTTTCTTACGCCAGCAGTGTGCTAGTATAGTATCAGTACTGGTTTGCAGAACCGCGGCTGCACTGTACGCCAGTTTTGCGGAGCAATACAAGTCAGT
>CAKNYM010050482.1:0-59810 GCA_932195095.1 Andricus curvator | reverse complement strand
CCCCATAACAGAAGTTTTAGCGGGACTGACGTTGGGTGTACAATCTAAACAATGAATAATACGAACAATAAAATAGCCTCGGAATGGACTGAGACTTTGATTGACGAAATTCATACACACGGTAAACGTAAAGGTGTGGTTTCAGGCGATGAATGGAGACTGGGTGTCTGGAATGCTAGGGGGGTGAGTGATCTTAAGGTAAGAGAATTACGAGAAACTATACACGTAAGGAAGCTAGATATTTTATATGTACCTGAGACAAAGAAAAAGGGATGCGAAAGTAGAAACAGAGAAAATGGGGTGTTGAAAGGCGGTTTTGAAATATGGTCAGGAGTAGATAGTGAATCACATGGTAGTCAAGGGGTCGATTTGATTATGAATGAAAAAGCAAGACAGAATCTCAAAGATCAAGGATATGTATGGCCCTGATTGCTGTGGGTCAGCATGAATGTAGGAATCAGAAGATTATTTATCATAGCGTGCTACGCCCCAGTTGATAGTGATTTTGGGGATTCAAGAACAAATGGTGACGGAGAAAGATTAGCTAGCTTATGCTTAGAAAAGGGCCTATTTATTACAAATACTTGGTTTACGCATAAAATGATCCACATGCACACCTGGCGTAAAGGAAATAGTCACAGTATAATTGACTTCGTTATCGCGGATGAAAGACAAAGAAAACTAGTCAAAGATACAAGAGTCATGAGGGGTTCCGAATGCAATACTGATCATTACCTTCTAGTCTCCAAAATAAATTTAGGGCGGGGATGGAGAAGAAAGAGAACAAAAAAACGTAACAAACGCGAATCAAGATTGATAATTTACAGAAACCGGAAGTGGGAATAGATTTTCAGAATAAGTTAAACGAACGCATAGATAGGGCAACTTGGGAAGCGCTTATAAGCAATAAAGATATAGAGGGTGCATGGATTATGCTACGAGATATCATTGTTAAAACTGCGACCGAAGTGTGTGGTACGGAGGTTGTGGGAAGAAAGTCTGGTGATGCATGGTGGGATGATGAAATTGAGGCAGCCCGACAAGAAAAGAAAGAAGCATACGAGAGAACGTTGAACGTCACAGGTCTTAGCGACGAGGAGAGAAATAGGCTCAAAAATGATTACAGACACAAAAATAGGAAAGTTAAACGACTAGTCAAGGAAAGTAAAGATAAGATCAGAACAGAAGAAGAGAAGAAGAGAAAAAAATACAAAACGACTTTGAAGGAAGCAAACAACTAATATTTAAAAAGATGGAGGGAAGTAAAAGTACAGAATTTGTCAGCATGGGAAACAGTAAAGGTGAAATGCTATATGCTACATACGGGATAGTAGACGCTTTGAAAGATTCTTTTAAATAATGATTAGGAGGTGAAGCTATAGGACAACAGAACTGCGACATAGAACATAATACATCAGAAAACCCAATTGGAAAAGTCTGTGTCACTGAAGTTAGAGATATAATTAAGAACTTAAAAAACGGTAAGACTGCTGGTGTAGAAAGTATTAGCGCTGAAATGCTTAAGGGCCCTGGAAATCGAGTGTAAATCGTAGAAAATGGATTCAGGCCAAACGGCGAAACCATTTTGTCTGATTTTTTGTATAAATGATCTAAAGGGTATACAGACTCTCGGTACAGCTCGATTTTTTCGAAAAAAAATCTATTTTTCATGTAACAATGAAAAGAAGAAAAATTACTTTTTGTGGTACAGTGTTCTACTATTAAGCGAAGCAGGGAGCAGGTAAGGCAGTTATCGTGCTCCGAATTTCTTTTGCGCGACCCTAGCGGGAAAAGGAAAAACTACGAACCAAGTCTGCAGGTTATGAAGCGCCCACCGTGACCCACATTCATTCATTCATTCAACTAGGGGCCCCTACCCAAAGGAGTGGGTAAATTTACAAAAGTTTGGGTGGGTGGCAAACTTACTCCGAAAGTAGTAGACAATATGTATATAGCAGACAATATACAAGCTCTCTGTATAAACGGGCAGATTATACAAACATGCAAGATATCCATAATATGTGTCGCCCAATTTCCTCCGAAAATACCAGATTGATTCGCATTAGACACACACTTTGCATGTTTGCACAACTCAGGGGCTGTCTGCAATAACCGGTTATAGAAGAAGTTTTGTAAAAAAAAGTAACAAAATTTCCTTTTTAATTTTCGTGTTCTTTTCAAATGTTTATTAACATTTTATGAAATATTTGTGAAATCTTTCGTATTCGTTTGAAATCACTGGAATATATGGAATCGTTTGATATATTTGCAATGTTTTGAAGTCTTCGAAATGTGGTCTTCGAAACTTTTCGACATCTTTGGAATTTTTGTATTCTTTTACAATCATTACGAAATGTTTATGAAACTTTAGAAATATTTGTTACATCTTTCGGAAATCTGTTGTATTCATTGGAAATCATTGAATTATTTTTAATCTATGTAAAAAAAATTTTTTTTCAAGCTCTCAGGGTCAAAATACTAAGCGCTTGACTTCTATAACCGGTTAGTGCAGACAGCCCCTGAGTTGTGCAAACATGCAAAGTGTGTGTCTAATGCGAATCAATCTGGTATTTTCGGAGGAAATTGGGCGGCACATATTATGGATATCTTGCATGTTTGTATAATCTGCCCGTTTATACAGAGAGCTTGTATATTGTCTGCTATATACATATTGTCTACTACTTTCGGAGTAAGTTTGCCACCCACCCAAACTTTTGGAAATTTACCCACTCCTTTGGGTAGGGGCCCCTAGTTTTTGTATACGGTGTGTTCGCCCCTGAATGAATGAATGTGGGTCACGGTGGGCGCTTCATAACCTGCAGACTTGGTTCGTAGTTTTTCCTTTTCCCGCTAGGGTCGCGCAAAAGAAATTCCGAGCACGATAACTGCTTTACCTGCTCCCTGCTTCGCTTAATAGTAGAACACTGTACCACAAAAAGTAATTTTTCTTCTTTTTATTGTTACATGAAAAATAGATTTTTTTTCGAAAAAATCGAGCTGTACCGAGAGTCTGTATACCCTTTAGATCATTTATACAAAAAATCAGACAAAATGGCTTCGCCGTTTGGCCTGAATCCATTTTCTACGATTTACACTCGATTTCCAGGGCTCTTAAATACGGTGGCGCACATACCTCACAGGCTGTGCGAATTGATAAATGTATGTATCTTGATGGGGGAAGTCCCGTACGAGTGGAGAAATGCGATTATCGTACCAATATACAAAAGAAAGGGAGATAAAAGCAACTGTAATAATTGCAGAGGTATCAGCTTATTAAGTACCGTAAGTAAAATATACTCAAAAATACTTATCCGTAGGGTAATGAAAATAACAGAAGAAAATATATGGGAAGTTCAAAGTGGATTTATGCCAGGAAGATTATGTACGGATCAAATATTTAGCTTAAGACAGATAACAGAAAAAAGTTTAAAAGTAGAAGAGCAAGTTTTTTGTGCGTTTGTTGATCTAGAAAAAGCATTTGACAAGGTGGATAGAAGTAAACTTTGGGAAGTCCTCAAAGAGTACGGAGTCAATGGATGGATCCTACAAGCAATAAAAACAATATATGCAGGTAACGAAGCGAGTTTAAGGGTTGATGGGAAACTGCGTGACTGGTTCGATATTATACAAGGCGTTAAACAAGGATGCGTTATGTCATAATGGCTATTCATCATATTTATGGACAAGTGTCGAAGAATGGCCCTCTTCGACGAAGAAGGTGTAGAATTGTAGATCTCAAGACAGTGAGAGTACGTGGGTTAGCTTTCGCAGATGACAAGGCTGTTATAGCAGAATCAATCGAAGACTTGCAAAGAATGTTGAGCAAACTAAACATAAGCATGAAGAACATGAGCCTCAAAATTATCGTAAATAAAACAAAAATCATAGTGTTTGGAGGAAAAGGTGAGAAAACAATGTGCAACATTGTTCTAAATGATGAGAGATTAGAACAAGTTGATAAGTACATATATCTAGGTAGCCTATTCACTAGTGACGGGAAGATAGATGGGGAGTTAGATAGGCGCATAAACGAGGATCAGAAGTAGAGTTTTGAGTCGGGTAAATTACCCTGGTAACGTACGGTAATATTGGTAAGTTACCAGATAACTTACCCGACGTTCGTTCTCGTCGAGAAGTTAGGAGAATTTTTTTTTCCTTCCAAACTTTCGAAAGCGTAAAGGTGCTCAGAACACTTTATCTTCAGTTTAAAAATATCACATCATTTAGCTTAAATAAAAAATTACTGAATGTAACAAATGTGAACAGTTTTTGAAATAAATAATTATTGCTTATTTGATTTTATTATGTTAATTACTTATATTTATTCAAATGTAATCATTTTATTTTTTGAAGTTTTTGCAGTATAGCAAGACAATTATACGGAGTGTTCTAAACATTTTCTAAATTTATTAATTTAATGCTCACAAAGTTTTCCATATTTTAAATGTACCTAAATGTGCGCTGTTTATAATTTATTCTATAAGCTCCAACATTATCTAAATTACTGAATGTTGTAGATGTTACAGGGTTGTCGACCACTGTGAATAAATGTTCAAGATGTTATAGTTAATTTTCGATCATTTGGTATATTTTTTATGACAACAAATATTTAAAAAATATACCAAATGATCTCAAATTAACTATAACATCGTGAACATTATCTAATTACTTTTAGAAATAACAAAAAAGCACTATAATTGAATATTCTCATAAATTCTCGATAAATTATCGAAGCTTCGGTAACATACCGGTATGTTACCGGTAATATTACCCGATTTTAAATTACTGAGAATTTAAAAACTCTAGTCAGAAGGTTATCGGAGAGCACAGTCCATTCTCAGAAGTAAAAACATATCAAAAAAAACTAAAATGGAAATACATAATTCTATATTTGTACCGACTGTGTTACACAGTAGCTAGACATGGACCCGTCAAGAAAAGGATACGAGCAAAATGAATGCGATTGGCATGAAACTTTTGCGCACAATTTGCGGGAAATCACTGATGGACAAAGTGAGAAACGAAATAATCCGCAAAGAATGTGGTGCAAAAGAGACAATAGTTGAAACATGGGAAAGAAATCAGTTAAGATGGTTCGGACATGTTGAAAGCATGAAAGATGCACGACTAACGAAACAAGCGTATAAAGGTAAAGTAAATGGCAGTATGCCCAGAGGCAGACCGCGGAAATAATGGTTAGAATGTGCGAATGAGACCTTAATCCGAAAAGATATAAGAAACCATAGAAACAGGAGAGCTTACATAAAAAAATGCATGGACGTGAAGGAAGCTAGAGAAGTATGCCAGGACAGAAAAGTGTGGCGACAAATAGTTAATAAAAAGAATGTGAGTAGAGTGAATGACGCCTGAAACAAAATACCTTGCATACTAGTGGGCCGAGCGGTGAGCCTCACATAATTACCTTGTGAGGCTCTTCGCTTGGGGTGATCGCTAGAGACATTGATCAGCAACCTGGGTCGGAGCAGTATTGCGGAAGGAACGTGTTATTTAAATAAATAACACGAAAATTCTAGATCAATCTAAAAAATCTATACCTCCTTCCCCACATTACTATTTTTCAACCGAGCGAGTCACGCCTACCCCGAAAGAGAAATGGCTTAATGGTATCATAATAATTAATGCTCATGTTACTTGAAAATTGGAACAATTTGTTCTATTTTTACATTCTCATCCAGAGAAGGTACCCTGAAAATAAAAAAGGTCAATTATATTTAAATGGAAATGTTGAAATGAGCATTTGCAATTAAATACAATTGGTAGAACTATCATTTAATGTACCTCAATGGATTGGAATTGACGCAATGTATTTAAATCGTGAACATGCAATTGGTGGCATTTCATCATTACGGAATGATGTCAACAAAATTTGATAAATATTATTTGCATTATATTGTTATTTTATGTCCAAAGTCACTTTTTATTCTCATTAAACAATCAATATTTACTGAACTCTAGTCCAAAGGTACAAATTATATTACAACTTTTATTCCTTATTATCAATTAACCACTCCAGTCTCTTCAATAATACTATTTATTAATGTATTATTTTATTATTCAAAAAATAAAATTTTATTCTAAAACTCCAATTAAAAACAGTTCCGGTTTATAAATTTATGTGCGATTCAATACAATTAGATGCATCGCATGACCAATCTCAATTTTTACATTAATCTCTATTGGATAATATAAAACCATTTACAAAATTCTTTTTGAATTGAAAGTCGTCAATTAAATCCAAAAGACGGTTCATTGGCTTGCGAAGCAATTCAGTGCAATAGGCCGCACACTGGTTCTATTGCATATCTACAATTCACTGCAGTTGCAGACATTCAATTCAATTCACTGACAAATTTTTCAATTGCGATTTAACAATTAAACATTAAATACAATTCACCATATTTGACTTGAATTGCATTTCACCAAAATTGTGGATTGACGATTTTATTTTTGAATTGCAGTCAATCGATTTTAAATTAATCTTTTTTTGCAGGGATATTATATTTGTGTAAAATTTGACCACCCTGGTTTTTGTCAAATGTCCATTTTTCAATATATACCATTAAACCATTTCCCTTTCAGGGTAGGCGTGACACTACCCGATTCGGGTAGTGTTTCTAGGTTTTTCTTGTAGTTATAAATAACTACAAGTATGGGCTCACCACACCCACGATGTGCCAACAGCACTCATGTCAGTATTCTTGAATGGTCACCCATCCAAGTACTAACCGCGTCCAACGCTGCTTAACTTCAGTGATCTGACGAGAACTGGGGTTTTCAGCGTGGTATGGCCGTTGGCCATAATAATAATAATCACTTAAAAATCATATATATCTTCCAAAAACGACTTAGATACCTTTTTGCTCCCCTTTTCAGATAGTTGGAACAAATCTTTCTGACTGTATGATTTATTAGAAAGATACGGAAATATACGCTGAAGTAAAGGAATTTCCTTCTTCATTTTAAATCAAATATAAATTTAGTCATTTTTATCTGAAGAACATAACATTGAGGCAGCTTTTTGATGAATAGTGTGGGGGGGGGGGATTTCCCATGACTTGTGAGTGGAATATATATCTCCATGAGCCGAGATTGGCTGAGACACGAGTGTCATTCAAATTTAGCGCCAAAATATTCAGTGCTTCTTGGCAATGAGGTTCATGATGCAAAACTAATCTGAGGGGGAGCTTTCACACGATTGGAGATCAGCAGATTGCATGCAGAAAGTTCACAAGAGTGAAAGAGACAGGCTGTTCTCCATCTCTTTCACTCTTGTGGACTTTCTGCATGCAATCTGCTGATCCGCAATCGTGCGAAAGCGCCCTTAGGTGGCAACACCGAGCCGAGTACCAAACCAGACCCTCTGTTAATGAGATACGAATGTCAAGAAAAGAAATTTGGTTAATAAGTATAAAGTGCCATTTATACCTTATAAACATAAAAAAATATATTTTTGAATCTTTTTTATCAATATTTATCATATAGCATTCGTAAAACGTTGATAAATCCTTTTGTGACTGTCACATGAAAAGTGAGGTTAGGTTTACTATAGTTGACCATATATCCCATTGTATGTATAATTTCCACTAAAAGTATGAATTACCTTCGTATATAAGCACTAAACATATGTATAAAGATTATTTACCCACATATATTTAATTATAAGCAACCATCATATTTTTTTCGTCTCTCATCGAAAGAGGGTCTAGTACTCGACTCGGTGCTGCCACCTACGATTAGTTTTGCACCATGAACCTCATTCTCGGATCTTTCCGAAAGTACTTTGTGCAACTTCGTGGCTCTTGCAGATATTCCACTCACCAGTCATGAGAAAGCGCCCCACCACCCCTACATATTCCCCAAAAAGTTACCACGTTCTTGTACCACATAGTCTTCTTACTATTATTTGCTATTATTTCGTGAGACAGACTTAAATCTTTATATTTATGATTACTTCATTCATTATTTTAATAATAATTTTGGGGAATGTAATTTTCTATGACGACTGTGTTATCGCGGTTCATAATACAAATGTCACATTCCCCCAACTTGTTCTTAAAATAACGAAATTATCAGTGCGTGGTTTTGAAAAAGTATACAGAGAAAAGATGGGCTAACTTTTGCTGCTTCATTTTGTTTCAGCTGTATGTCAATTTAAGAGTCACCGAGGTAACTTCATGTCTATTGTTTAAAAAATCAATTTCAGTCCTTTTAGGCTGAAAAATTTTTCGTCTCAACTTAGTTTTAATATTAGGGTGACCAGACGTCCTCATTTAGGAGGACATGTCCTACTTTTCGCTTGCTTGTCCTCCTGTCCTCCTAAACTTTGGAAAACTCATAAAATGTCCTCCTTTTTGGTCAAAAGACAAAATTTATACTTTTTCTCATAAAATTTTCTGGAAAATATGCTCATTTCAATAAGTAATTGAATGTATTAATTATATTCCATTGCATGTGTCAGCAAATAAACATTTAAAAAATTGATAATCCAAAAAAAAATTTAATTTTGGTCTTATTATGGGGGGAGTGGGGGTGGCGAGGTTATGTCCTCCTTTTTCCACTTGGGCATCTGGTCACCCTATGTAATATCTCACTGTAAATTAATAAGCCAAGCGGAAAAAGTCGAAAAAGTTTTTAAATCTCATTCTGATTATATGGTGTCATAGACTACATTCTACAACTTATTATTTTCGGTAAATTCGTAAAAATTAAAATTTTGTTGGCATTACACAAAATAAGATTATGCGTTGAGTGACGCAACGCTAATGCATTTGAGGCGGAAAATTGTCGCTACTGGTTGGGAATAGTAGGGCCTATTATAGGCGTGTAGCGCATGCGAAAGAGCGAGACGTCACACGGTCTCGCTCTCTCGCGTCTTGACCCCCCTCCCCCAACTATTTCTCAAAAAGTTTCCATGCTTTCGTTCCAGGCAGTTTGCGTCTCCTTAATATTACTTCGTAGAGATTCTAATGTATTTGTGAACGTTTTGGGCCACTTTTTTTTATATATATATAATGAAGTTAATGACATATGCAAAAATTTGTATGGAATTGTAATTTAGTTAAAGAAAGTTGGTACTCACCTCGAGTATGGATTCAAGTATGGGGTCCTGCATGATAGTGGTCCTGGAGGAGGTGGTGACTCCGACAGCAGATCCAGTACCCAGCAGATGAGCCTGAGGTGCCG
This sequence comes from Andricus curvator, assembly GCA_932195095.1. Taxonomy (NCBI): domain Eukaryota; kingdom Metazoa; phylum Arthropoda; class Insecta; order Hymenoptera; family Cynipidae; genus Andricus; species Andricus curvator. The sequence goes on along the minus strand of CAKNYM010050482.1, from coordinate 50,606 downwards.
TGGAAGCGCCACCTCCAACGCCACAGCACTGCAACATCCCTTAGTTCTGAGTATCGCCTCTCGTTATGCCTATCGTCAATTCTATCGATCTAGTTCATATCTACGAGCTATCTATCTTAATTAGTAGAAGGATTCCACGGCCGGCCTTCCGCATCGCGCCACACTAGAGTTAGAGTCGAGGCCAGTTCCTAGTCTCTCATATACCTCTACTCCAGGAAATAAACAACTTTTAACATACTCTCCCGATTCCTTACCGAATTTAGTAAAACAATAATAATTCAACTAATTCCGGATCAATGAATTCTTGTCTATCATTTTTCCGGTCATCCCTGTTTCTTATACATTATAAGTATGTATATAGTTTTTTGTTATTATAATTTTTATGAGAATATGATTATAATTCCATTACATATTATATTGTACACAGCACTGAAATAATAAAATTCAAATATATACGGCAGATAATAAGTATATTTTAAATGTAGCTTTCTGTTAACGACATTTACCTCTACAGTCGAGAATTTTCGATGGTTCGTGTGTATATCGTTGGGTCCTAAAAGAAACTACGCAACTCGCGGCGGCAGCTAGAAAATACGCATCTGGCGTACTCTATACTAAGTATATAGAAATTTTTAGATACTTAGTATAGAGCGCGCCAGATACGTATTTTCTATGTGCCGCCGCGAGTTGCGTAGTTTTTTTAGAACCCATCGATATACTAAATTTATGATTATTAGATAGATGAGCAAAGGTGTATTGTGCGATCCCAGAAAAAATTCGATTGGATGCGTTTCAGTCCTACCACGGATATGTTTTTGGTACAAAAGGAATAGAAAAGTACCATTCAATTTTTGAAAATTGTTTTACAAGTCCAAATTCCTATCCTACACAGAAAAAACTGGGGGTTCACTAAAGTTGCGGCTCAAATAAAAGTTGGTATCCTTTAGAACTTGAGCTCGAATAGATACCTGTAGAGAGCCAAAATGGTTCCTTTAGAGCGCACTTTTAAAGAACAACATGGAGGCGCATTCACAAACCAACCGCTTGCAAAGTAGGGCTGGTAAGTTAGGGATCGATTTATAGTTATCGACCGATGACTGGAGACGAAAAGTTTCTTGCATATGAATATGCCTTTATGTTGATAACTTGGCTACATAACCTGCAAATTATATTTATCAAGTCATTATATCCAGTGGTGTAGTCGAGGCCTGGCGGGGCCTGGCGCCGCCAGGGTACTTTTTTCGAAGGCCTGGCGGCGCCAGGCCACTTTCTTGCCACACGGACAATTTTTCTAGTTATGGATGGATTATTCTTTTAAATAAAATTAATGTAGATGACATATTGCATTCAATACAAAACACTTGGAATTCCTAAGATTTCAAGCCGAAATATATTGCATTTTCAACAAAATAGTTGATTTTTCAACCAAAAAAGGTTTTCTACCCAAAGAGATGAATTTTCAACAAAAAAGACGAATTTAAAATAAAAATTAATTTTGAACTAAACAGTTGCATTAACAACCAAATAGATTAACTTTTCAGTAAAAGCGACGAGTTTTCCGTAATTTAGTCAAATATTTAACCAAATAATAACATTTTTAAGACAAAAAAACGAATGATTTCGAAGACAGTTGAATTTAAAAAAAAACTTTACTTTTCGACCAAGAAAGATAAATTTTCAACCAAGAAGGATGTTTTTTCTACCATAAAATATGAGTTTTTAACCAAAGAGGATAAATTTTTAACAACATAGTTGAATTTTCATCAAAAAATGATAACTTTAAAAAATAATTAAATTTTCCAGAAATAATGATATTTTTAACAAAATACTTGAATTTCTAACCAAATAGGGGAATTTTCAGCATACAAAGATACATTTTCAATCAAATGGTCGAATTTTCGCACAAAAAAGATTACAATTCAATCAAATATTTGAATTTTCAAGATAAACAGACAAATTTTTTAGAAGACCGTTGAATTTTTATTAAAAAAAAATAATTTTCAACCAAGAAAGATGAATTTTCCACAAAAAAGTAAAGTTTTTAAGCTAAAAAGTCGATTTAAAAAAAAACAGCGGTCCTTTAAATCTAAAAACAAAATTAATTTTTAACAAAAAAGTTGATTTTCAATCAAGAAAGATGAATTTTCAACAAGATATTTAAATTTTCAATCAAAAAGTTAAACTTTCAACAAACAAGAATAATTGCCTACCCAAAAAGGCGACTTTTTAATGAAATATATGAATTTTCTACCAAATGATTAAATTTTCAACCAAAAAGTTGAATTTTCAACAAAGAAGATTAATTTTCTACCCAAAAGGACGAGTGTTCAACAAAATACATTAATTTTCTAATAAACAGTTGAATTTTCAAATTATACAATATACAGGATAAAGTTTTAACCAAAAATGGAATAGTTAAATTTTCAGATAAAAACTCTGATAAAAAAAAACTTTGAACAAAAAAAAAACGAATTATCAACAAAATTGTTAAATTTTCAATCAAAAAGACGAATTTTTTACAATGCAGTATAGTTTTCAACATGAAAGTTCATTTAAAAGCAAATAGTAGTTGAAATTCCATCTCTAATTATGGATCCTCAATAAAAAAAATTAATGTTTTCACAAAATTGTTCAAATTTAAGTCGAATGATCGATTTTTCGAGCAAAAAATATGAATTCTCAACTAAGCATAGTAACGGTTGATATTTCAACCTAACAAATGCATTTTCAACAATAAGGATCAATTTTCAACCAAGAAGATTAAATTCCTACCGAGAAAGACGAATTTTCAGCCAAAAAGTTAAATTTTTAACTGAAAAATATCAATTTTTAACAAAAATTGAAAAGTTTGATTGTCAGTTTCAAAAATTTATTTTCAACCAAACATCAAACGAATTTTCATCAAAAAAGTAAAGTTTTCAATCAAAGAGGTGAATCTTTGACTAAAAAAATGAATTTTTAACAAAGTAGTTGAATTTTTGATAAAAAGATGACTTTTTGAAATATTTTCAATAAAATAATTAAGTTTTCAACCAACCCAAATGAATTCCGAACAAAAAATATAATAGTAGCCTTTAAAAAAAAAAGAACTTTTACCTAAAAATATAGTTGGATTTTCTGATTTGGTTAAAGTTCGTAACGTTATTTTCACTTATGACCCCCCCCCCCTGTTACAACCTTAGTTTTCAGCCCCCCCCACCTCCCTCAAACTGGAAACGTAGTTTATGGAAAGTACCGCCAGGCCACTTTTTCTTTTAGGACTACACCACTGATTATATCTACTTAAATTGCGGTAATATTTTGTACTTTAATTATCTTCATTAAGTTATGTCCATCAGAGTTCGATTACATGTGTGCTTTAAGGTAAAAATTATGATATTAATTAAACAAAATGTCGAAGTGGGCAAAGCGAAAAAGAGGTTCCTTATAAATAGGCTCAATTACAATTGGGATCCTTTAGAACACCAACTGAGGTATCATTTAGAGCTCATTTATCGTTTTGGGTTCCTTTTCAACAAGTGGGGTTCATTTTTGTTGCAGCTCCTTTGGAACCAAAAATGGGTTCTAATGGAAACCCTAGTTTTTTCTGTGTAAAAGAGCTCGAAGACAATCATGCCGAGGAAAATTTTATTGAGACGAAAGTACTAGAAAAGTACATCCAATTTGAAAACAAAATTTTACAAGTGCAAGATCATCTTCCAAAAACAGCTCAAAAACAGCCCTGCCAAGGACATTTTTTGGGACAAAACTAACAGGAAGGCCCTATTCAATTTTTCTAAATTTTAGCTCAAATTTCTGTTCCAAAAACGCTCAAAAACCGCCCTGCTATGGATTTTTTTTAGGCATAATGTATTAGGAGATACCCATTCGAACAAAATTTGTCCATGGTACGATTGATTTTGAGATTTTTTGGGACACGAATTTGGAATCAAAATATTAAAAAACAATTGAAATAAGAGGTATTATTCTAGTACTTCTGTTTGAGAAAAGTCAAAAATGTTCTTCCGAAATACGACATATCTTGTATTGTATTTTATTGTATTTATTTTGAAAGTCCCTAGGGCTAGATATCCCTTTAAGAAACAGGAATGTACATTTTAATGATTTTGCTTCCTCATAGAGAAAGTTTTGTGATGGTAACAATTTCGAAAATTTTTTAATTAGTTTAATTCAACGTTTCTCAATTTAAAAATTTCTAATACAATGTTCTGAGCAATTGTCCAGATGTCAATTGACCTATAATATCAATACACTTTATTAAAGAATAAGGAAGTTATGGTCATTTATATTAGATTAAAAATCGATTTTTATGGTAAACATTTTCTCATTCTTATAATTTAAAGTTCATGCGAGGATGGAAAAGATGTGTTGATTCTAGACGAATCGATTGACCTATAATATTGATGCATTTTATTGAAGATTAAGGAAGTTATGCTCATTTATAATATTTGAAACCTCTGTTTTAAATAGCAAAACTTTTTTCATCGCCATAATTCTAAGTTGATGCATGAATAGAAAAGACTTTTTGACCATAAATTATTGACATATTTTTAAAAATTTTGTATTTTGTAATTTTGTATTTTTTGTAAATTTCTATTTTTAAATTAATCGAAATAAAAACTTTAGTTTGTCTATTATTTTAAAAGTCACTAATGCTTCCTCCATGAGGAAGCAAATACATTTGCTAACGGGAAGCAAAGTTCTCGTGAAATTAGCACCATATAATTATAAATACAAAGTAGAAACACTCGAGATCGAATTCACAGCTAGTTTAGTACTTTCTTTTTATTCGGGATATTCTCTAGTCAAAAGATTTATTACATCCATCTAAGATCTTCTGAATTTTGTCCAGGAACAAACCATCGAATTTTCTCGAATATCGTTGATATAGAGAATCAATATTTAGAATGCTTGCCCTCATATTCTTATAATATTGTTATTTTATTGTCATAATATGTCGAAGACATTTTTGACTTGGTCTTAGACTTTTATTCGAACCTTTCTACATGGGGCTAACACGGTATAAATCATTAGTGACGGACGCATTTTATAATGCAGTCAAGTGATCTGATGACAGTAGTATGCCTCTATGACATATCGATGGGTCCTAAAAGAAAGCACGCAACTCACGGGGATGGATAGAATCTCGTAACTCGCGCTGACAAATAGAATCTACGCGACTTGTAGGGACGGACAGAAAATACGCAACTCGCTGCAGAGGATAAAAACTACGCAAGTAAGAAAATGCAAATTTTTAGGAGACCCTGTTGAAAGTTTAAGTAGTCTCCACAATTCAAGTGTAATTATTTCAGATATAATAAGGTGTTCATAGGGATGCTATAAACATCGAAAAATAAAGTATTACCTGAACTTTATGTTTAAAACAGTTAATAATGTTTTCTATGTAACTTCAATAGTGTTAGGTTAGGTTTTTTATAATCAATGCAAGCCAATGACAGCAAAACTGGCGCCACGGTGAAGGTCGGAACTATTTTAGCCGAGTGACGTACTTTATTACCGCATCACGGAATCCACTTGCAAAAACGAGTTGCGTGAATTTGTTATTTATTAATTAATACGCTTTAAATCAATCAATAGAAAAAACGAAGCGTTTTTATCACGGCTTTCAACACACTCCAACAGTTTCTGATGGTAAGTCAAAATCCAAAAAATTAAGTTCGCAGTTTCTATCCGCTACTGTGAGTTGCGTATTTTCTATCCATCCCTTCGAGTTACGTAGATTCTATTTGTCAGTGCGAGTTACGTAGATTCTATCCGTCACTGTGAGTTGCGTAGTTTCTTTTAGGACCCATCGATATTGGGTAAGACTGGTTTCTTTTTTACCCCGCTGTCCACGGACTGACTTGCAGCCAAGTGCATGATGAGGGGACCTACAGTTTAAGGTGGGATCCGAACCACCAGAACCCCGGTTTTGTACATAGAAAAATTTCCGGAGGCTCCGGCTCAGGGATCGAACCCCAGACCTCGAAAAGAAAGTCCGAGCGCCTAACCGCCTGAGCCCTGAGGCTTAAGATTATTTTTGTTTTTTGTTTAACATTTTCTCGCACGAACCCGGTTTTTTCTATCATCGGCGACGGACAATATCAAGTTATTATTATTAAATGAGTAGAGTCGGGCACAGTGACGAGAAAGGTTCGATCTTCTTTGGCAGTGACGTAATAATTCCCGAGGGCTTTTTATATCGTCTTGTGTATATGTATGCTCACTAGTATGTAACAACTATTATATAAAATGTACATGAAATGTATGCACAGTCAAATATTATTTGGAGGAATATTTGAAGAAATATACATTTTTTGTATATTATTGTGTATAAATTATAATATATTGTTAATTAGACTTGGGTATAAATGTTGAAAGAAATCGCCTTTGTACAGATTACACCAGCTTTCCCTTATCTATTGTTCTCTCTTACATTCTTGTGAAGAGGTGCTTCAATCTCTTACATCTTATTCGCTTTAATCAACCAGAAAAATTATGCAATCTTAAATTATTGGACCTTCACTTTCATCTTCCATGTAAGTGTTATAAAAGTAAAAAAAAAAGTTAATTGATTTTGTGAATTCTCTGATAATTATGATACCTATAGAAAGAATAGTACATTCAGCAAATTGACATGATTTAATACATTAGAATGCTTCAATTTATGTAATTCTCTAAAAATAATACTTTGAAAAAGAAATTGTATATAGACAATTAATTCTTTAATTTTTGATACAATTCATTAAGGGAACTCAATTATATTAAATTTTTCGACAGAATTTTTATTATTAAAATTCCTCTATTGATGAAATTACGGAACTAGAGACCCTCATTCCAATCTCTGTATGGAGCTATTATTAATACAAGTGCTGCCACAATGACTATAATATTACACAGAATAAGAAACTACTTATTAATAGAATTAATGGTAGAATTAAAATCATATAATGATACAAAATGGTTCACTGGTTGCTCAGATGATAAGTACTCTTCAATATTCTCTTGAATGTTCTTTTTTATTTGTATTGCAATCATAATTACTCAATTGATATCCACGGAATATAAAGCTTAGCGCAATGCTGGATGTCCGTTCTGCTTTTGCTCTATTCGCAAACAACACCCTTCGTCAGAAAATAATAGACATTGTTCAATCGACCGGCACAATTCGGAGTTTTGCAAATGCTTTCATTTAAATCCTCGAGAACAATTTCAGATTCGAAAAATAAGCTAGGAGAAAAATTTAACCGTGATTAGTTTTTTTAACTAATGGAGAATTTTCGGATCGTAAGATTCTTAAAATAAAATATTAAAATTTGCATATTAGGATTCGAGTAATACATAGTGAAATAAGTTATAAATATCACCTCTAAAATAAAGTTTTGAAAGTGATCAAAATCCGGAATATTTTTAATAAATAAGAATTCGAATCCATGGAAATTCATTAGAAATTCCACTTTTTCTAGTCAACTATATAATTATATTGACCTGATTAAGTAAAACAACAATTTTCCAAACCAATCATAAATTAGTTAGGATATGAAAACATTTTTGGTTTCAGAGTTCGCTGAGTGGATTTAATTCAAATTTGTTCTTACTAGGAAAACATGCATTAAACTGTAATATTTCGTAAAAAAAGAGTAAACTAATAAATGTTTCATTCGCACAGAACTGAAAACATAAATAGTATATTTTGCTACAAGTGCGGAAAGTAGGCAGTTCCACACGAGTGTGAAGTTTGCTGTACGAGTCAGAGGCGAGTCGAAGGGGAGTTGTAGGCGAGCCGTAGGCGAGTTGGAAGCGAGCCGAAGACAAGCCGGAAACGACTCGAAGATGAGCCGACGGCAAGTACTGTAAACTTCACAAGAGTTGTAACTGTCTACTTTCAGCACCTGTTGCACACGATATTTTTGGTAACAAATGTAGGAAATTTTCGATTTGAGAAACGATAAGCATACATTTTTTGGAAATTTATGGTAAAATTACCGAAAATTTTCGGAGAATTTGTATATTACCGAAAATTTCCAGAAATTCATGGTATCCAAAGGTTCTTGGAAAAAATCCGAAAATTTCAAAAATTTCCGGAAAATGGAAAATTGCTGAATTTCAAAAATTTATGAAAAGTTGCTAAATCATCGGAAATTTCAGGTATGCAAAGCTTTTTGGAAAGATTCCAGAAATTTATAGAAAATTGATAATTTTCGGTAATTTATGGAAAATTGATGAATTACCGGAAATTTCAGGTAGCCAAAGCTTTTTGGAAAAAATTGAAAAATTTCCGGAAATTTATGGAAAATTGCTCAATTTCCCAAATTTCCGGGAATTTATGGGAAATGGCTAAATTTCCCAAGTTTATGGAAATTCATGGAAAGTTTGTCCAATCACTATTCACTACTCACAATCAGTCTCTCAAGCGTCAAATCATAATGAAGTGAGGTTATTATTCCGGCAGTCCTGGAAAGTAAATCTGAATCGAAATGCGCAAGCGCAACATAAAAAAAAAGTAATCTGGCTGGACATGCGCAAGCGCAGCAGCTAGAAAAAGTTATTTTATAACTGCTTTTTACCACGGCTTTGGAATTGGTCACTTCCCGCACGCAATACATGCCTCGAAAAACGAACATTTCGTGCGTGCGATACAAAAAAACCTTTTTGCTCAATAATATTACTGTTGATCAAAGTTTCATGCAGATTTTCACCCAAGTTTAAATTACAAAAATACTTGGATTTTAGTAAACAGCGACTCATTTTATTCGTTAAACAATTCTAAAGATTTTATTTAAGCAATAAATAACAATATTCTACAGCGATTTTGATGACGAAACATTGATGGGTGAATAGGGTAATGGGTACAGTGATTGGCCACCTTTGGCAATGATTGGCCATAAGAAATATTGAGTATTGCTTAATTACGTATATTTGAAGCAAATGGCCAATTATTGGGGGGTGGCCAGCCATTCTACACATTACTTATCCTATAATAAAATTGGGTGCGCTGAAAACGAATCTGGCCGAATGTTAGTAAAAAGTTTTCTTTATGGGACAAATAAATAATGAAAAATCTGCCCGCTACATTCTCATCGCGCCCGGATCGCTTCTATCGAAAGTTTTAGCTCGTCCAGTGCGGGCGTCTGTCGGATCTTGCGCTTCGCGCTTGATAATATATTTGAATCGCGTTACGCGTTCCATCTTCGCACTTCCCTCCATTTGTGCATAGATCTTTTAATAATAAAGGTTAGATCATTGACATCCATTGACATCAGTAATTTAGTGATTATGAATTCTCTTTTGTTAAAGCTCCTTCGGCTCTAACGAATTCATTCTCATCACGTGTCGCGCTGCACACTTGATTGAAGTATGTCTAAAACGCGAAATTTTCTATATTATGTTGACATTTATTGTATTAAATGTATGTAATATTAATTTTTGTGCCTAGGTATTGAATTTATGATTTGGACGAAAAATTTTACCGTTAAACATTTTATTGAATAGTGTCATTTTTCCCTAAATTAAAAATCTTAATTTTTATGTTGTTTTTCATGATGAAAATGAAAACTACGCGTTTTTTAAAAAATGTCAGCATCTAATTTTTAGACCTTTTTTAGGTAAATAATTTTGTTTTTAAACATTTTATTTTATCTTTTGTCGGTTTCCCAAAAATTTAATTTTTAGTGTTATTTTTCGTGATCAAAAAAAACTACGCATCTATGCATCATCGAGGCAGTAGACGGTTGAAAACCATGGGAAGGTGCAACAATTATAGTCGTTGATTCTAAAGACCTTTAAAGCCAGCCAAGTTTATGGCGTGAATATCTGGAACTTCCGAGGAACCATCATCTATCCTCAAAAGATAGGCAGTCCAGAGCCCCACGTTAAAAGTGGAGGAGTGGACCATCATAGATGTGAAGAAAAACGCCAGGGTAACCTAGTTAGTCCTAAGTGCGGACCCTTCAGTGGTCCAAAGCATCGAGAAGCTCGACTGTAAGCTGTTTCTGGAGTTGAGAAGGATCTAGATGATAAAACTTTCTGAGCCGAAAGAGCTCGCGAGGACAGTGGAAGAGCAGCTGCCCTCGGAACAACCGATGGATAACGCTGGCTTCGGCCATATTAAGTAGACGTATTACAGTAGAACATAAGCTTTGCTCTGATTCAAGAACCTTGGTGTTACAAGGCAGAAATGAAAGGTATAAGCCAGAAATAGGTTCTGTACTAAAGAGCTGGTAGCGATTAAAATCGAGCACCAAGGAGGAGGAAGACGTCAGCTTATTGTGATTTGCTCAGCATACTTGCTATTCGATTATCTAGACCCGCCGACATCAGATGAATGGAGACGTTTGGTAAAGTACTGCAGTACGAAAGCATGGCCACTGATCATTGGCTGTGATGCGAATGCGCATCACACAATATGGAACAGTAAGAACATCGATAACAAGGGTGAGTACCTTTTAGATTATCTTTTGAGTACCGATTTAACCACATTGAATCGCGGAAATATACCAACCTTTGTGACAACTAGATGTCATGAGATTATTGACCTGAATTTGTACTCTATGTTCATTAGCGAATCATTTAGGGACTGGTACGTATCGCCTCATACATCCCTATCAGATCATAGGCATATATGCCTTTTACTGTACTGACAGCTGACGAGTCTGACCCAAGAGCGACTGACTGGGATAAATATAGGGAAGATCTAGGGGAGTCCTTGGAAATTATTCCTGGGAGGATAATATCAATTGATCCAAACTCTTCTGACGGACCGAGACATAGGGCCAGTGGAGATGAATGGAGGATGACAAGCAGGATGGTAACAAAATAAAACATTAGATGGGTCGTCCGGCGTTTCGACCCATTTAAGACCGCTGGAGAAGACGGTATTATATTCGTAGCGTTGATTGAAGAAGGTTTGGATGTTTTAATGGGACCATTATGTAACATTTTTAGGGCGTGAATAGCTATGGGATATACCCCTGTGGCATGGAAGAAGGTCCAAATCATTCAGATTGATTAGTATAATTTTTTTTGTAGCATTTTGGAAATCACTTCGGTGAACCAGATGATTTTGTAGACATCCCCTATGTGGCAGTCAACGCCTATATGGCGGAAACCGGTCTCATAAGAGAGGACTAGATCCAAGGGTACAGTACAACAGGTTACATTATATAACCTCTGTGCTATGGAACTTAGATGGCCTTGCCCATTTGCAGTAACAACAATAATAATAACAATAAAGTTTAATAAAACCTACTAATAATAATAAACTTTCATTTCCAACTGTGCCGTCTGCCGCGTAAGGTCATCCGCGGCTAGAGACCGGACTCCAAGGAACAGTGTTGTACGAAGTCTCTTGCGTAAATTTCCCGCTCTTGCTCACCTTCTGGGAAAGAAGGAGCAGGAGCGGATGACGTACGCGTTCCAGTTGCGTCGCGATTGGTTGCTTTAAGGAACCGTGATCGTAACTTCCGGAGCCTACAACTTATAATAATAACAATAATAGTGTTTAACTTCATCTGTGCCGTCAACACTGTTCCTCATAACATTCTACAAAGATTGGTAGCTCTAAAAAAGTATCCAGAGGTGAAACTTTCACCTAGAGCTGTCCCGTCTGCCGCTTAAGGTCATCCGCGGCTTGAGACCGGAATCCAAGGAACAGTGTTGTATATAATCTCTGGCGTGAATTTCCCGCTCTCGCTTACCTTCTAGGACAGAAGAAGCACGTGACTGGAGCGACCACGACTTCTATCGACGGGATGGCCTTTCGCCAAAAATTTGTATCGACTTTCCCGAATATAAAAATAGTAACTAAAGACGACCTTGAGCAACGAAGGCGTCAAATTATAGACGAGAAGCTGCTCCCTAGAAGAACCATCAATTGAATAAGATCTGAGGTTGAGACTGCATTTCGCCAGCAACTCCAGGATGCGCAGGCCAAAAAGTGGATCAAGTGGACGCCGCAAATGAATGGAGACGTGATCAGATGTCACTTTCAGGCAAAGGCGCTGGGAGAACCCGTGAGGGGAGAGCAACATCGCCTCTACGTGGGTCTTCATCCCGAGCTGGTCCATAGAGCGACCGAACAACATCTGGCTGATCAGTTAAGATCCATTAGGCAGCTCCACCTTATATCCGAGGTCGAAATAAGTAACATCGAAAAACAGATGTGACGACGACTAGCATCATCACAACCTGCAGTTGCGGTGGAAGAGGAGGTTCATATGCCGGTGACACGAGACGCTATGGACGAGCGGAAGCTGGATCTGGGGGATGTAGCAGGTGCAGACTCTGGTATATTGTGCTGCGTTCGCGTATGCCAGGATGATGAGCATAAAACTCAAAGTCCGGGCTACTAACAACTACGCCCAAAGAAAGATGTCAGGTCCTCCATGGAAGTTTCGACTTCAAGGCGAGATTAGTAAAATAATAGCAAAACCGAGGGGCTGATCACTCAGAAATCAGGAAGTCAGACTAACAATGATTGCCACCGAAGTAACAAAGACTTCGTAGAAACTTCCCCCCGGACTAAGCAGATTTCTTATGACTTCCCATGAGACTTCCTCGAAAAGTTTGTTGCGCGGTAAGTCACTGGTGCCGCGACGACCGCCTGGAGAAAGCAGAGATGAGGTGGGAGAAAGACTTCTTGTGACTAACTGGGACTAACGCAGACTTACCAAGCGACTGTGCAGTAGACGACAGAGATTCCTACAGACCACCACAGGGACTTACGTAAGTCGGGAGTCACATGAAATCTCAGTGACCAGCCCCTCGAGCAAAACTGTGACGGTTGTACCAATTTCGAAAGAACAATCGGTCTCAGAGACTGACTCGCCATGTGGAGGAGATCCTTCGCCCACATACCATCAGTTCAAGAACATCTACGAACCTAGACGGAGTGATTGACTATCTTAAATAGAGGCTTATGGTCTTGTGAACGCGAATGCGACGATTTAAGTGAGCGATCGCGAGAAGGAAGCACACTGGGACCTTCTTAGCAGACAAAAAACTTTTCTATCGCGGACTTGCAGATGGCGAAAATAAGACTCAAAATTATTGTAATTTACCTAGGGCCGAAGAAATAGCCAGATATTGGTCGAGCATCTGGGGTACTCATAGGTCAAGTCAACTGGACACGACGTGACTCCGTCTAGAAAAGGACAGAGTTTTCACGGTTGCCTGGAATGAAGAATCTATCTCAGCCCTCGACGCAACGCGCATCCTAAAGAGGGCTAAGAACTGGAAAGCGCCGGGTGTTTAGAAGGTGTACCAGAAGCACCGCTTCTGGTACAAATACCTAGAGGCTCTGCACTTTGCCCTTGCTGTAGCCCTTCAAAACATCTCGGAGAACCAGATCACTTGCCCTCTTTTATGACGGAAGGCGTAACGTATATGATACACAAAAAAGGAGATGCTGCTAGACCTAGTGCTCACCGTCCAAGCACCTTCCTCTCGACGCTCTATAAGTGTCTCACGGCTATCATTTCTGACTTCGCCTATAAATATTGTGAGGAGAACAACCTTCTCTCCAAAGAACAAAGAGGTTGCTATCGAGGCTCCCATTGACTACCAGCAGGCGTTACACTCAATAGCCCACGATTATTTACTTGAGGTTCTTAAGACATATAAAATCTGTCCTCACGTCATCCAATTTCTGGATCACGCTATGCACACATGGTGCACAAGGATTGAATGTTTTAGTAGTGGAGTGATGAGGAATACCCCGTCCCTGCCCATTGAACGAGGAATCTTCCAAGGTGATTCATTCAGCGCACTATGGTTTTGTTTTGCATGGAACCCACTAAGTTGGACACTCAACAACAAGTCCTATGGGTTCAAAATTGAGGTGGGAGTGGCTGAGTATCAACTCACTCACCTCCTGTACATGGACGACATAAATGTTTATGCAAGCTCAGAGTCGAAATAGAGGAGCCTACTTAGCTTCTTGCTGCAGTTCTCCTAGGACAGGGGTCTCCACAATCCACAGGTGCAGCGTGATCCAGGATCGCCTGGCCTTTTTCAAGATCTACCATTTTTTTCGACGGGAGACTGAGAGAAACTTTATGACCCCTCGAAAAAAAATCCCAGTTTGAAGGGCTCGATCCTTAAAGCTAAACCTAGAGGATCTTTTTTCTGGTATAACTTAACAGGACTTGAAATAAAATTTATTTTATTTAAAGTATTTAAACTAAGTAATTGCCAATAATTGTTCACAAATAAATGTTGGCAACATTAATAATACTAAATAATCATTAAAATACTAATAATAATAATAAGATAATAATGGAGTTATTCCAGATTAAAATTTCAAAAATCCTCACCGTGTGGAGGATGAACGAGGTCATCATCCACCCGGTCGTGACTTCCTCCACTAGGAACGTTCATGCGAGGTGCGAAAAAATCTTGGAAGAGCTGGGATCTGGAAATTCGCTACATCTAATTCAAAAGGCAGTATTGCTGTACACGTACCGTATCCGGCTAAAATCGCCGTCTATGGACATCCCGCGTACACGGCAGTGACTGTGATAAAATTTTAATTTTTAATTTTTTAATTTTGACCTTTTTTGTGTATATATGTATGGCCGTGTGTGTGTGTGTGTGAAGTTGTGGAATATGTTTTTTATAAATGGGCTCTCAAGTATGAATGTTTGACCCCTATAGGGCTCTGCGGGATGAATGTTTGGGTTCCTATAAACGGTCTCTCCAGGATGAATGTTGGATCCTTATAAGGCTCTTCAGCGTGATTGTCGGATCCCTATATATGGGCTCTCCTGTGTTAATGCTCCCGAATTGTGAAGAATGCGTAAGCAGAATATAAAGTTTTTTTATGTTTTTCTCAAGAATTTGCGGACTCCTGGACTCTAGACCTCGAGGAAGAAGCTTGAGCCAAAAATCAGACATCTTCAGGTTCTTCCTTTAAAAACATTAATTCCGTAAATTTGTGATTAACCAGAGACGTGCCGCTTCGCATACTGCGATGTCCGTTAGTGTCATGAAACCCAGCCTTGCTGCTAGGATATCACCAAAATGGGACGTGACAAATGTTCTGCTTGTTGCCACTCTCGTGGGAACTGGCATATACATTTATACTAGAGAACACTTGAAAAATGCCAAAAATTTTCCGAGAATTTGTTACAGTGTAACGGGAGCTGTCTTGCTAAGTTTAGGATCCGTCTTAGCCTGTGCGATACTGCGTTCTGTAACACCGCCAAATCCAACATTCTGCATGATTTTGGGACTCGGCACGTCTATTCTTCTCATCAAAGTTGGTTCAAGCTACCTTCAACACGTAGATGAGAACACGAAATAGAAATAGATCATCGCAGTCGCGATATTCGATGAATTTTGTTAACGTTTTTGCTCTTGCAGTCAGCCACGTTGCATTGGGCTAACTCCCCAATGCAACGAATTATGCGGTTACGTCACTAGTATCGCGCAGTGCCACCCACAATAGGCATGTTCAATAAAACGTAACGTGCCGTTAAAAATCCGCCTAGTCGAGAAGAGATTCAAGTCTTCTGGGAACAAGTATATGGAGATAATCATCAGCTAAATGAGGACGCTTAGATATATCACTCTTTCGTAACTTTTGCCAAAGGCAAAGATTACAAGGTCTAGAGGAAGAGTGTCCACTAATTACTGCTGAAGAAGTGAAGAAAGTTATCGCTAGAACTAAGAACATTTCAGCGCCAGGGCCAGATAAAATCAACAACTTTTGGTGGAAGCAGTTCACTTCTACGCAC
This sequence comes from Andricus curvator, assembly GCA_932195095.1. Taxonomy (NCBI): domain Eukaryota; kingdom Metazoa; phylum Arthropoda; class Insecta; order Hymenoptera; family Cynipidae; genus Andricus; species Andricus curvator. The sequence goes on along the minus strand of CAKNYM010050482.1, from coordinate 34,872 downwards.
CAACATCTAGCTCGTATATTTACTACTTTCTTCAACGAAGAACAACCCATCTCGCAGTGGCTAGTGGAAGGGCGTAGGGTATTGATCCCTAAGACCGGAGATTTATCAAGTCCAAAGAACTACAGTCCGATAGCTTGTTCAAACACCAGCTACAATCTATTCACTGGCATCCTCAAAGAGGATATTCAGCTCCTTGAGTATCTGGAGGTGCATCCAAAAATAGTGAGATGCATAAAAGAGCGTATGCTCTTGTGGCGGACAAGATTCGTCATAACATCTGGCAAAAGACAAGTGACTACCAGCTATATCACATATAAGAGGGGGTCTTTCAAGGAGACTCTCTAATAGCGAATTCGGTTATCCTGCACTGGTGCACTCCAGAGCACTTCGACCTGCTCCTTCTTACTTCTCCTTACGTTCTTCCTTCTTCCTCCGACCCGCTTCGGAGCAGGTCGGAGTGCTCTGGTGTGCACCAGTGCAGGATAACCGAATTCGCTATAAGTCCGATACTTTTCTGCATCTCCCTCTTGCCTCCGTCTATTGTGCTCCGAGACAAAAGCCCTGGATACCTATGTGGCCTGTCGAACAGAAGAGAATATAAGGTCAACCACCTTTTATACATGGACGACCTTAAACTCTTTGCTTCCTCTAAACAGGACCTTAACATCCTTGTGAAGGTAGTTAATAGGTACTCTAAAGCGATTGGCATGAGCTTCGGACTGGACAAGTTTGCCTGCGTCCACCTACACCAAGGAAGACTAGAAACTACATCATCGCGTGACGATCAGGATGTCCAACTCATAGGCGGAAATACCATTCAACATCTTGGTAATAGAGAAACATATACATATCTTGGAATACCGCAAACGGAAACCCAAAATGTGCGTGTGTTAAAAACGGCCCTTGGAAAAAGGTATTGCCGAATTCTCAGAAAAATTTGGGCTTCCGAATTATCTGGAAAGAATAAAATCCAGACGACCAATATGCTGGCCGTTCCTATACTGCTCTACACGTTTGGTGCAGTAAAATGGAACGTCGAGGAGTTAAAGAAACTTGACCGAAGCACACGCAAGATGATGACAATCCATCGAATTCATCATCGTAGATCTTCCGTACCTCGAATATACCTCCCGCGAGATAAAGGGGGTAGAGGCTTGCTAAGCTTGGAGTGTCTTCATCGGAGAACGGTTTTGGCTACAGCCTGCTCAGTTCTAAATAGCACAGATTTTCTGATGCGACTCGTACATCAACATGAAGTCGCCAATGCTGCGGCGTTTCTATACCGTGGTGCAGATAGGGCCGCAGAGAAGCTTGGCCTCCCATTTGATTCCAGCGACACTACACATGGCCTAGCATCACTAACACCTTTAGTGCTCTAAAGTCGTGTACAGGAAGCAGAACATATGCTTCTACTAAGAGAACATGCTGACACGCCCCTTAATGGTAAATTCTACGACATCATACGTAGAGAAGAGCTCTCGATGGGTCTGTCCAACATGTTTCTCAAGTCTCCTGGATTGACATCGAAGACTGAGGGATTTGTTTTTACCTGTCAAGGCGGCGTTATAGACACCTTAGTTTAGCGCGAGCGCATAATGAATACACCTGTAGGCGATACCAACTTCCGAGCGTGCAAGCAAGAGCCAGAAACACTTGGACATGTTCTCAGTGGATGCTCAAAGTATGCACGCTACGGGTACATAGAGAGACACAATGCGGCTCTAAAAGTGTTATATTACCACCTTAGGCCCTTCTATGATGTTGATCTATTGCCCGTCTTGCCATACGCCCAGGGGGAACTCGAGTCCGTTGTGGAGAATGATCAGTGTAAGATCTACTGGAATTTCTCATTCTCCACCACTCAACATATCAGTGCTACGAAGCCTGATATTGTCCTCCAAGACCTGAAGACCAAGATCACTTACGTGATTGAATTCTCGGCAGCAGCCTATGGTAATATCACGGCAAAGGAGGAAGAAAAACGGGCGAAATATCAAGCACTTCTTTTCGAGCTGAGCAGGCTCTACCAAGGCTTCAAAGTCCATCTTGTAGTTCTCATAATCGGCTGTCTTGGAGGTATGAAAAGTTCATTTCTTAGCCAACTCAACAAGATTCCAGCTTGCCAGCGTCAGGCTCATTCCATAGCGAACTGGATGCAAAAGGCTTTTCTTCTGGGATCATTTCATCTGGTCCGTCAACACTGTTTCTCATAACATTCCAGAAAGATTGGTAGCTCTAAAAAAGTATCCAGAGGTGAAACCTTCATCTCCAACTGTCCCGTCTGCCGCGTAAGGTCATCCGCGGCTAGAGATCTGACTCCAAGGAACAGTGTTGCACGATGTTATCTCGCGTAAATTTCCCGCTCTTGCTTACCTTCTAGGACAGAAGGACCAGAAGTGGATGACGTACACGTTCCAGTTGCGTCGGGTTTGGTTGCTTTAAAGAACCATGATCGTAGCTTGCGGAGCCTAAAACTTCTCACACAATAATAATATATATACATACATACATAGATTAGCAGTTCGAACTCGAAAGTTCATTGCCTCACTACCCGATTCGGGTAGTGTTTCTAGGTGGATATTTACTACCAATGTGGGCCCACCACACCCACGACGGGCCAACAGCACGTAGGTATTCCTGAACGGTTACCCATCCAAGTTCTAACCGTGCCCAACAATGCTTAACTTCAGTGATCTTACGACAACTGGTGTTTCCAGCGTGGTATCGCATATAATATATATGTATAATAATAATAATAGCCTGGGATTTCGTTGTTCGGCATTGCGTTGCTCAAATGAGTATTGTCTTGTATTTACACATGAATTTTACATTAATTGATGTTCAAATATACATTAAAGGATTCTAAATTCTGAATTAATAACTTGATGCTTAAGTTTACTTTCATACCGTTCAACGCCACATATGTAGATTCATTCATCACGATAAGAATATTAACTCCTTGATCGTTTCTACATTACTCGATACGACATTCGTGAAGTAAGAGATATTTTTCAAAAATTTCAGTAAAATGTTTGATTCAATATTTAATGGGCGCTTGTAAGTATTCGATGTTTGATACGACATATAACGAAATTTCGAAGTTTCTAGCCTCACCGAAAATACTTGTACTACGCTCACCGAATTTCATTGGACCTAGCCACCCTTTCCCAGTTTCCCTGGGCTCACCACAAGCATTCCCGATTGGAAAGATCGTTCGACACCACATTATCTGTCTTTTCATTGTCCGGATTTACATCTAAATTAATTAAGAAAGTAGAGGAGAGCGGGGCTGGTTAGTCACTTTTTCATTCATGGATTTTTTTATTTTCCAAGCGCTTAGAAAAAACGAATTGATCATTTTGAAGGTACAACCCTTGCCTACATGTAGGAAAAGATTACAATTTTTTAAATTATATTGTAAAAAGTTATAAATGGTCAAACGCTGCGGGGGAAAGCGGCCAACCTGCCCCGACAGTGGAGCAGATTTGCCGATCTGTGAAATTAAAGAAGGACAGTAATTATATTATTTTGAACAATAGGGTCATCCACAAAAATTTTGGTTACGTTATAGTTAAGTTTTTTTTATAAACTTTGACTCCCAAAGAATTTAAGTGTGCAATAAAAACTTCATTTTGTTTATTTAATAATTTATAATAATTAATTAAGAAATGACAAAATATCAAACAGAAATGTCGATTTTTTAAACCAAACATGTGGCGCCCTCATTGCTTGAAATACGTGGTGTGACGTTACGCGCCCTCAAAGCTGAAGAAAATACATGGTCAGTTTGATAAAAACAATCCAAATAATTAATCATCAACGCTTTTTGCTAAAAGGGTTTATTTTTATGGATTATCAGTATGCCTGGATACATTAAAACCAGTTCGGATAATTTTCCAAAAGTGATTACATTTATGATAAGTGACTTTTTTACCAAGTGATCCAATTTCAACGTTGCTGTGACTCGCGGAATAAAAGCGAAAAAATAAGTAAATGGGACGAATGACGTTAACCCTTTTTGAAACATTTATTTTTATATAGCTAGTTTATTAATTTAGAATGATAATTGTTTTAGGCGAATCGAAACACATATGCAATATTGGCAATATTGCATCCGGAAAACCAAACCAAACTTTTTTATAGATGCCTTTATAAATGTTGTTATGCATACTTCTATAAAATTTTTATGAAATTTATAATTATAAGATTTATAATTACTTTTATAAATACTTCATTTTACAATAATTTTACCCTAAATAAGCGATTTGATTTTACGAGATTATAATCTTGGCATATGATTACAGGGTATCCCAGACTCAAGTATCCGGACTCATATGACGGTATGAAAATTGAAAAAAATGAATCGAAAATTCCTTTTCCAAAAATCAGTTGAAGTTTTAGTTTTCAAGTTATAAAATATTTAGGCTGGACCAATCAGGAGCGCGATATCAACAGTTGTGCGTGCGTGAACGGGAGTCCAACGTAGTATAGTGACGAGGGGCCATTCACTCTCGAATCAAGGGGTTTTAGCGTTTGAAATCGGTATGAAATCAAATGCTACAAGCATAACATTTTGTGAAATCATCTGAAATCAGCGGAATCTAAGTTGATCTTTTGAAAAAGATCCGATATTTTGAAATGAGTGAAAATCGCATAAATTAAGAAGAAATCTCTAAAAATATTCTGAAATCGTGAGCGAGTCAGTAGGAGTCAACGAGAGATTGTGAGTAATCACGAGCAGTCAAGCGAGCAATCAAGAGAGCAGTCAGTGTAGTCAGTGCTTTTAGCGTGCGACCATCGCTATGGGATAGCGGTGAGTACACTATAGCAGGCCTGCCCAAGTAGGGGAAAACTGCTCATTTTCCAGATGGGAATTTAACACCACCACCGACCTCTATTCATTCAACTTCACGACAGCAATCACCCCCCAAGCCTCTGGACCTGTGAAGAGGGACGTGGTGGTGGAACTCGAACATGTGGTGAACGAGCAGTTTTCCCCTACTTGGGCAGGCCTGCACTATAGCACGGCACTCTACAGTTTATATGCGCAGCGAGTAAGCGCATTGCAGCGCGTTGTGACTTAAAATTAAATTTTTTTTTTGCCTAATTTAGAAGTCTTTGAATACCTACAAAACAACATGCTTATTTTGGATTGAGTTGAATGCACACTTTTGTAAAAAAAAAAACAGTTGAATATGTTGAACCTGAGGTTTCTTTAGCTTGAACCAAATAGACATGTTATTATTTTTGTTGAATGAGGGAAAAAAATTTTGTTGTGTTTAAAACGTTTGAAAATTAAGGAAAAAGTAAACATTCCAAAATTCCTGAATCGCGAAACAAATTTTCTTCCAAACAAGCATAATCATAACATGTTTCTTTGGATCAAACTGAAGAAATTTCAGGTTCAACATATTCAACTTTTTCCAAAATATGCACATATGAGTCAATACAAAAAAGCATATTTTCGCACGTTTTCAAAAAATTGTGAATTGAGCCATTTTTTTTTAATTTATAATTTTTTATTATTGTTGACTAGTAGAAACTGTACGTATGAATAATTCGCCATAATTTTTGAACCAATAGCAGTTTGGCCGTTTTCTTCCAGGAAACAAATTCACGATTCATAACCATTTTTGACGGTAATTGAAATTGAAAGATTCGAACTCTTGAAGCTAAAAATGTTTTCATTTGAAGTTATAAAAACTGAACTTCAAATTAAAACATTCTCGAAAACACTCAAAGAGGAACCCTTTTGCATTTTAAACTTTTAAAATTGACGTTCAGCAATTGTTTTATTCAAACGCTCAATAACTTACGCATATAAAATGGAAGCTTCCAACATATTTCAAGTGATCAATTTCAAATTCAATGCCGTTAAACTGCAAAATTGAAAATTTTAAACTTTCACAAGTTGTACAGTTCAAAGATTCAAAAAATATAAGTCCACGCTATCATATTCAATTCTGTAAGTTAAAGAATAAATAAACAAATTTTAAAATTTACAAGATTATATCATTTTCAGAAATTTTATGTCAGAAACAATAAAAATTGAACGATTATAATATTTTTTTAATTGGAATTTTTTTATATTAGAAGATAAATTAATTTTATTTTGAGTCGTGAAAAATTAATAATTGTTCAATTGTTATTTATACATCAAAACCGGTGTTTGTTTCGAAATATTTTTAAATATTCTCCTAAACTATTTTTTCAAAATATAGAATTATTTAAAATTTTTCCAGCTCTCTTAAAAAAATGGCTGTATTATCTTTAAACCTTTCAAACCCCTTAAAACGCTTCAAATCTTGCAGATTCGTTTTTGAAAATTTTGGAAATCCTTTGAAATCTTTTAAAATATGCTCTTGAAATTAGATATTCAGAATAAAAAATCATTTTCAAATTTCTTAGAAATCTTAATAATTTTTTTTATCCTTTTGAACCCTTTTAAAATGCTCAAAAACCTTCTTATTTTTTGTTTGAAATCTTTAAAAATCTAAAATTTTAAAAATCTGTTAAAGTTTTAAATTACTTTTCAATCATTTCAAAAATTTTAAATATCTTTTAAACTTACTCGAATTTTTCTAAATTTATAATTGTTTCATTTTTATTCATTCATGCAAATTAAAAAAAATTTTTTTTAATCATTTTAAATATTTTCCTACATGTTTTTTGTTCAAAATAAAACATCATTTGAAATTTTCCCAGGAATTTCAAGCAATTGTTTTTATTATCTTAAAACCTTTTAAGTTTTAAATCAAGTTGGAATCTTTTCAAAACTTCTAATTATCTCTTAAACTTACTCGAATTTTTTAAAATTAATAATTGTTTAATTGTTGTTCATACATCAAAATGCAACAATTTTACTTACAAATTCAAAAACTCAAAAATAGAGTTTTGAATATAAACAGTCAAATATTGCTATATATTAAAAAATGATTCTTTTTCCAAATTACAATTTTCTAAGTTGAATTGGTTTTAAACTTGAATATTTTAGATAGATAGATTTTCCTTCTAAAAATTTATAAAATTCCCGGTCAAAAAATAAATTCACTGTTATTTCCCGGGTTTTCCCGGTCTCAAAAAATTACCGGTCACTTCTCGGTTTCCCGGTCCAGCGGCCACTCTGAATAGGAATTTTTTTAAATTTTGAAATAAAAAAAAGAGAACAGAAAATATTAAACGATTTCAAAACAATTTATTTCTCTTTTTTCGAATGCAAGTTCGGATGTCAACACACAAATTTTGTTACCCTCAGCTCAAACATTCGACGAATAGTACTCTTAATGTTTAACACCACAACACAAACGTTTATAAGCAGAAAGTGAATTCATCTTATGATTTATTTACATTTGTTATAAATACTTATGTTATTTATTATAATCTTATGAGCCATGATCTAGTCACAAAATTTTGAAATATTTTTTATGAAATTACGATATTCTCCGTCACCCCCACACTGGCTGCGCCACCCCTGACGTTATATAGCGTGAGTGTGAGTGCGGCCCGTGCGAGCAATCATCGAGCAGTCAGCGTGAAATCAGATGGAGTCAGACGGAGTCGAGAGCAGTCAGTGCGAATCTACAAGTCTAGATGGGAGTCGACAGCAGTCAATGGACAGTCAGAGCGTGTTCATTAAAATTATTGTCATGTTACTGTTGAAATCATAGTTAGCTTACAAGGAAGAAGCAATCGTATGAAATCGTATGAAATCCAAAATGAAATCATATGAAATCAAATGCAATCGTTGCCAAAGATTCGTCTGATTTCAGAGTGAATGGCCCCTCGTATAGTGACGTTGTTCTCCCATAGCTAATCCCACCCCGGCGCTCGCTTCAATAACACTGCGTTGGCTCCCGCTCACGTACGCACGTCTGTTTATACCGCGCTCCTGATTGGTCCAGCCAAAATGTTTTATGACTCAAAAACTAAAACTTCAACTGATCTTCGGAAAAGGAATTTTCGATTATCTTTTTATTTTTATACAGCTATATAAGTCCGGATACTTGAGTCTGAGATACCCGGTATAACATCGTTGAACATCAGTCAATTACGACTTTTATGTTATCAAAAAAAGCATATTTTACATTTTTCTATTCAAAATAAAAATATTCACTTATCGTTGAAATGACCTTTGCAGCAATATACTGTTGACGTTAAAGATGTTTTAGGGCACATGTCACGCCGAACAATTTTGTACCATTTTTTCGTTCCTCACCTTTCGGTATAGATATAAATAATTTTCCTGGATTTTTGACAGAGGTATTCTTATATTTAGGTACAAAATACCAATGGTAGCGCTGATTCTTTCCATTTTTATGAAAAAATGTGAATCGCCTGGCTCATTTACAAGCTTTTGAAGACGTGCTACGTCACATCAATATGGCGAAATTGACGCGACAGAAAATATAGGAATTTCAAATGTGTTGACATTTTTCTTTTTTAAATATAAATTCGAAAAAAGTTTCATTTTACAGTATATTGGTATTATTAGTGATTTTAAAGTATATACTTCAATATGCAAAAATAAAGCAAAATTACTGGATGACCCTATTGTTTATTGAAATAAATTATGCACATTTAAAAAATGCTTAATTTTGTTGTATTCCTCGTTGATTTACGGCTCTGTGTGGATATTGCTGCTTGTTTTTTTAGGAGCCTTCTTTGCTTCTTTTGCCTCTGCTTCAGTTTGCTTATTATTTTATTCTCTTCAGTTTTATTTCACTTATATTTTATTTATATTTCTTTTAATTTCATATCTATATTTTTCAAGGTTAGTTATTATTGTTATCCCCAATAATACTAACAATACATAGTTTATTGCTTAGAATGAAATATTTATCCGGCCGAAATGAATATTAAATTATTGTTTATCCGCACACTGCATATAATTAAAAGTATTTCCCGTACCATATTTTACGACTCAGCCAACCTGCCCCGTACCCAACTCGGTTAGCCTGCCCCGAATGCCACGGGCAAACATTTTGACATTTTACAAACACCAAAAGTGAGGCAGGGGTTTTAAAACGTCGATAATTTAGAAAGCCTATGGAATGCTCTTTAAAATATGTATACTCTCCATTAATTGTAACAACAAGTACATTCAATAACCATACAAGTTTTTTACTGTATATATTTACTCACCACTCTCGAAAAGAAACAAATCGCAATTTGGCCAAAACGCTGCAGCATAAATGAACATAGTCACGTATTTATCTCTCATTATCACACTTAATTTCATAGAGAGAGCGCCAGTTGTCACTTCTATCATTTTCAAACAACCTGCCCCGCGGCCAACCAGCCCCGCTCTCCCCATCATCCGATTCCCATTTGAAAATCACTCCCAACCAAAATTCACTTCTGTTTTTTATGTGTCCTTTTATTATTAACAAAGACTAAATATCCTTGCTTCTTAAAACACTACTACTATTGTTTATTTCAGTCTGACTTCACAATGTTCGATTCAACATTTGAGGAGTGCTTGTAAGCATTTAATGGTCGATATGACATATATGACGACCTTTCATTATCCGATGCAACAGTTATTCCTAGTTGGAAAGATTGTTCGACACTGCATTATTTTTTTCATCATTACCTGGATTTCATCTACAGAAATGAATAAAGTGGGTCCGATTCTACATCACAAAATTCTATATTCAAAAGTAAAATATCATAACTCTTGCCCGAAATATAACGATGCCTACAACAATGTACTAGTTTGTGTCGGGTAGCAGTGAGTAAATTTTACTTTCAAATGTAAAATTAAGTGATGTAGAATCGCAAGCACTTTATTTATTTATTTAAATGCAAATACGGATAATGATGAAACCGATAATGTAGAGTTGAACAATATTTTTAATTGCTCGTTGCATTGGGTAATGTACAAGATCGTTATGTGTCACATCAAACATCAAATGTTTACAAGCATTCCTTAAATATTAAATCGAACATTGTGATGTTCAGCTGAATAGTGTTCTAAGAATCAAGAAAACTTACTCGCTGCTGATAAAAGAAGGAATCATTAGATATATGCATCGTGCAGAATCGGCTAGCAGTGAGTTAAAGAATATCTGTTTTCATGACTGCCGTGCCGAGCAATGTGAAAACGATCAAGCATTTCATAAAAAACTGTAATTATAGCGAAATTCTGTCAGGTGTACAGAAATATGGAAATTTGTAAAAAAAAACTGAAAAGTACCATTTTTCCGTGAAAAATCGAAAAAAGGCAACATTTTCCGACCCATATATCGGGAATGATTATAGCTAGAACACCTGATTTTTTTTTGTTTTTTTTAGAAATCTTTTTCAATATTTTTTATCTGTAAAGTGTATGCAACTTAATATGAACTCGACACAAGATATTTAAAAAACTGATTTTTATGACATTTCCCTATCATTTTAAAGAGTACCGGTTATTGTCCTGTCCCGCAAACGTAGATCCATTTTTAAATGCTAAAATTAAGGGGTTGAGCAAAAAAAAATCATGGGGAACTTCAGTAATCGAATCTTCCGGTTTTCCGACGTGATGTCTGGATTACAAGGGGTTTATATTCTTATAGTGACGAATATTGATCCATGTGACATCGAATATTGGTAAATTAAACTTAATTGCCAAGTTATTGATTTATAATGTAGAATAGATCAATGTATGTTCGAACGACAATCAATGTAAAATTCACGTGCACATAAGAGAAAGTACTCATTTGAGCAATGCATTTTCAAACAACAAAGATTCTGTCAGCGCATGTTCAATCCAGCAATGCCCAAATTGAAATTTCATTATGCATCACTTTACAGTTATTTAAAAATTGAAAAAAATTTAGAATAATAACATACATTTAGTTTAAACCGTGTAGTAGAGTAAAATGTAGTAAGTCAAACGTATATTAAGTCCTTTTAACTAAAATTCAAAATTATTGAGCGGCGCGTAAGGTGTCGTATTAAATCTTCATTGAAAACTACAAGTGACACAACTTTTTGTATGAGAAAAAAAAGAAGCGCAATGAAATTGACCATGAAAATAGTGGAAACCGCCCTACAGTAGATAGGAAAAAAATCAACAGCATATAACTGCATCAGTTTTCAAAAATCAAGAAAGATTATCGTTGTTAAATAAAGCTTACATATTGAATTGAGTATTCTTATAGAAAAAAATATCACGAAATTAATCAATTAGCTGTATTAAACATTTTTATTAGACCTGGCCAAGGCTGCGATTTTGACACCTTTGTCCATCAATAGATAATCGTTTCTGGTATTGCTTCTGGGCAAGACAGAATACTCAATTCTGGATAATTATGATTTATTATTAGTATACTTACAATCAAAATCAATTTATTGAATAAATCATAGTTTAAAGTATGATTATTTTACAAAAATCGCAAAAGTTTAACTTATTGACATTTTTTTTATCTTTGATATACCGTGAGATTGGTACGATTGGTACGAGATGTTTAATCTTCATAAAATTTAACCTGACTTGCGATGACAGAAAAGTGCAGCATTTTTACATACCTTAATCCGAAAAATGATATCTTTTCCGAAAGGCTCCTTAAAACACAACTAAAATTTATGAGCTTTTTAATAACCAATAATTTACACTATTTTCTTCGTTTATTATTTACAATAATTTGAATTTAAAATCTTCACGAATCAAAATAAACAAACAAACACAACCTTCAACTTAAAACTGAGCTTAAAACAACTGCGAGACAGTCGCAGAGCTGCCAATTTTGACAGAAACATTTTTTGTAATTTTCCGATTATCTACTGTTGGTTATCTACTGTTGGAAAATGTATTATCTAATAAAAAGTCCTCAAATATTTATAAATATTAAAGAAAGAACACTTTGTATTAATAAATATTGTGCATTAAACTTCAAGCTTCGATTCTAATGTATAAACATGTCATAAAAATGTTTCAATAATTTTATGCTCTCACGCATTAATTAATTATAAAATTTCAATGAAACTTCGTTAGAAAATATAGTATCCTTGCTGTAAGGTTATACTAACAAAAGTAATTAACAATTTTGGTCAGTTTTCCAGTTAATTAAGATTATCTACTGTAAAGCATTATCTACTGTAGGGTGGTTTCCCCTATATCATTCAAAAATTTAAATTCGATTTTGTTGACAAGCCTTTAGAGGACTTATTTTTTGAACGATACAATTTTTTTATCTCCTTATTAAATCCGGCCCATCAATTATAAGTTGTTTGCAGATATGGGACGTATAGAAAAGATTGACGTTTAAGAAGCCATAATTAACAGGAAATTACACAGCTTTGTCTGGAGTTCAAGTTGGAAGGAGGCGGCATTCGATCAAGGCTAATCAATGGGTAATCGGATTAGGTGGTTCAGACCTATCCGTAACTGTATTTGACACCTGTCAAATCAAACGTAATTCCCTTCGATTAACTGGCAGTTACGTGAAGTCAGAACATGGAACATCTCCTCTACGCACTGACTCCCCACTGTCTATAGTCTACATATATACACCATATGAACCCTCAAGCCACACTAGGAGTATGTATATTGAGTCGTTTGAAGCTGTGATTCGGAGACAACAAACGCAAATTGACTTCGGAAATGGAACAAAATAGAAAATCCCGTCGACATTGAGGAAGCGCGCAGCTTGCACTTTCGGCAGTGCATCACTAGCGATATTCACAGGCCGAAAGCACACCGATTGAGAATCAAGCCCGATTTCGATCGTTGCGGTTACCCTCCGACCGAGCTACTAATTACTAATATACGTGTACAATATATATGTTCACATGCCCCTAGTCTAGAGCAAAGATAAATTCTAATTTCAAGCGATTTTACCAGAATCTTTACTCCCTTTTCAGAGTAATAGGACCGGATTTAGTTTTATTCTCTTTTTTCCTATCCGTTTTATTCGGTTTCAGTATCGTGCTACAAAAACATTCCTAGCTCTAGGGTTCTTTGTTCTACTAAAGCTCTCACAATATTGTTTTAATTAAAATGAAAGGGGTTAGGTCATGTGACCCCGGCAAGTTACATTTGACAAATGTCACATTTGCGCTATCTAGTCACGTTGCGGCACCTCTTATTCAGGAAAAATCTTAAATCCACAACAAGCTGGCAAAAATGCAGCTAGTCACATTTGCGGGAACTCACATTGCGGTATCTCTCATTTAGGAAAATTCTTAAGTTCATATCAAAGTGACAAAAATGCCTACAACCCTTTTTCTTGCCCCTATTACATGTTGCCTCCTTTTTATTGACATGATACAAAGACTTGTAAAAGTTCAAATATTACCCCTCTCCTTCTCTACTCCTACCCTTGTAATCTGCCACCCCTATTCTTTTCTCGACCCTCCTTGATCACACTTTATCCTCTTCCATACTCACACACATACACACTATTCCGTCTCTTCCCCCTCGTCCTAATCACCCACTCACCCTTGATCCTTCTATCCCCTAATCACCTCACCCCTCTTCTCTTCATCGCCATTCGTACCTCAGCCTACCCCTCTATAATCCACCCAATGTTTAAAACAAAATTTATCTGTGTAAATAATGTAGATTTCATAAATATAGTTAGCTCGTTTTAGTTTGAACTTACCGCAGGCCTCAATTTACAAAAAAAAAATGACATGAAAAGTTTTAAAAGAAGCAAAAGAGCAGTGAAATATATTTAACGGGTGGTTTTTTTAATTTCAATCCAGGATTGAATCAAATACATCAATTTTAGACACTAAAGTTTCTTTTAAAGTCACTCAAGAACGGTTATTCATATCCAAAGAATGGAATCTTAACTATTTTTAAAAATCTCAAAAAATCGAGAATATATACTTACATAATGATTCTAAAGTCATCTGAAATTTTTTGAAATAATGAGAAAAAAGCAAAATATGGTGTTCAAAGTTCAAACGTTTTAAGGAGCTTTTTAATTTTAAAGGAGGTTTTCTAGAAATGACGCATATTTGCACTCTTACATGTCTTTTTGTTCCATTTCAGGCTAAAAACATAAAATGTAACACAATATAACTTTTTGACGATTAAAGTTGTCATTGTTCTAATTAATATCTAGAAATGTTATAATTTATTTAAAGTATGTAGCTATATTCTTTACATATAATAACAATAGTCAAGGTTAAAGGTAGTTAAAGTTAAAGTTAAAGTTGAATTTAGTTAAAGTTACAGGCTGTAACATGCTGCTTGTAGCGAAGTCCACATGAAAAATCTTTGAGTCATGACGGTGAATTTACCCCAGAAACAGTTAACCTGCTGGTTGTGACCCCACCTCGCCCATTACCTGCAATGTTTCTTACTCCTAGTTTTTTCTGTAGAAGAGAAAATAACGGGGTTGGGGGTGATTATAATAAGAGAAAAGATATTCGTTTTGTGTGAGGAATCCTAATGTATGTGTGAAAAACATTTCTACAATCGCAAATTTGAAAGAAAAATGTGTACTTTTTTGTAAAAAAACAAGGAGAAAAAATTGTACACGGATGAAACATTTCTTCAATACAAAGAAATGGTTTTGTCTAAACTAAAAGTGTGAAATTATTGTTTTAAATTAATATTTACTATTGTCAGTGAAATGTTAACTTAGCGAATGAACATTGTTATTGGTTGAAAGAAATAAGAGAATTGCATTTAAAAATTACATAGTTCATATAGTACAATGTGATTTTAAAGCAAGAAAATATTTCTTTCAAATAAATTAGAGTCCATCGGCTGATGAAGTAAAAGCTTTTCTTTATTGGAAGAAGATATTCCTTGGTTTAAAGAAGCGTATCCTATATAAGTTTTACCAAATATTTCTTGGAAACAAAGAAATGTATTTTTATTATGATTGAATATTTCTGTGATAGTAAGATGCGATATATTGTTCAGAAGAAGCATGCAACAAAGTTGAAAAAATATTAATTGCAAAGTGCTTTATTTAAAGAAATAGGGTAATATTTTAAAAATAACGTAATTTATAAAAATAAACGCAGATAAAAATAAAAAAAAATTTCCATTGAACTAGAAAAATGCCACCATTGCAATTGTTTAAACAATTTGAGTAGTTGAAATACAAAAATTTTAATGTAGCATTTGTTCAGAAGTTTAATGTAATAATAATAATAATTCGAAGGTGACATACCTATAGATCATCACATGTTTTTATTATAACTATGGTGAAAATGTGTGTCTAACTTATAACCTAGAGAACTAATTTCTATTTCATTTGGCTTAAACTACTGAAAGTTGCAAATGAGAAATTTAGTATCAAAAGAAATATTTATTTAGAAAGATCCCTTTCTTTTTCATGAACTAAACAAACACTTCTTTCAACGGATTTCATAAGCATTTAATTCGAAGGAATGTTGTTTGCACTGAAATAAATGTACAATAATTGAAACAAGTGTGCCAAAATGTTAAATTAAAAAAATACTTATTTCAACGAAATGCAAATGAACTTATTTCAAAAAAATATTTCGTTTGTTCGAGTTAATTAATTGCAAATTGTTTATTCAAACTACGACTTCTCCCAATGCAACAGATCAATATTTAATTTTAAATAATATCTTTTTAATGTATATAATTATTTACTTGTGATAACTACGTCAACCTTCAGCATCTGTTAATTATTTTTGTCAATTCGGTGAATAATAATTATTTATCTGGAAAAAATGTTCCTTTCACTCGAAGAAACTTAAATTACTTGATTCACACATGGATGAATTACTTAATTTAAATTCATATTTGTGAGTTTAAAGAATCGATTTCATTGAAATGAGGAAATATGTCTTAGGGTGTGAAAACAGATATTCGAAGAAACTAGCGTTTCAGCTCTCAAGAAATCATTTCTTTGACTCAATAATTTTCACATTTATTGAAAAAAATATTTCTTTGTATTAAAGAAATATCACCAAAGAAACGCATTTCCTTGGATCCAGTAATTTTTATCAGTTTGCGTATGTCAAACTGCAAAGAAAACGTGTCCCATTTTATGTCCACGTAGAAAAGAAAAAAAGATTACAGAATGATACAATTTATGAGTCGATGTTATTATTTGTTTGAAATTTTTTATAAAAAAGTTGTGATTTTTGTATGCCAATTTCAGGTGATCTTTTTTTGAAATTTCTTGTACGTATTTACATATTTCTACAACCAATTATGATACGTGTATCCTCACTTTGAATATATTTTGTTTGAACATATAAAATAAAAATAGCTACAGTTTTCGACTTCGTTTAAAGTTTAATTTGATTTTCGTATTTCAAATTTTTCATTTTTATTCACATTAGATATCGAACAAATTTTGAATATTTGTCACGATCCAAAAATAATATTAAAAGAAGAACACTGAACAAAAATTATTGGATCCGAAGAAATGCATTTCTTTAATTCAATTTCCTTGAGTCAAAAACACCGTTTACTTTATTAGTATTATTATACCATTAGGCCATTTCCTTTTCGGGGTAGGCGTAACTTGCTCGGCGAGGACAGAAGTAATGTGATGTAGGGGGTATAGATTTTTTTAGATTGATCTAGAATTCTCGTGTTATTTATTTAAATGACACGTTCGTTTCGCAACACTGCTCCGACTCAGGTTGCTGATCAATCTCTCTAGCGGTCACCCCAATTGAAGAGCCTCACAAAATTGTTATGCGTGGTTCCCCACTTGGGCTCATTAGTGTCCAAGGTCTTTGTTTCAGGCGTCAGTCACTCTATTGTCACTCTTCTTATAAACAATTTGCAGCGGTCTACCTCTGGGCATTCTGCCATTCATTTTACCTTTATACAATATGTATGGTCAGTCATTCATCTTTCATTCTTTCAACATGTCCGAACCATCTTAACTGATTTCTTTCCCATATGTCAACTAGTGTCTATCCTGTACCACATTCTTTGAGGATTATCTCGTTTCGGATTTTGTCTATCTGTGTTTTCCCGCATATTGTACGCAGAGGTTTCATGCCAATCGCGTTAATTTTAGTATTTTCCTTTTCTTGACAGGTCCATGTCTCGCTACCGTATAGTACAGTCGGTACGAATATAGAATTATGTATGGCCATTTTAGCTTTTTTTGATATGTTTTTATTTGTTAGGATGGACCCTGCTCTACCGATAACCTGCTTACCCTTATTTATGCGTCTATCTAACTCCAAATCTATTTTTCCGTCGCTAGTGAATAGACTACCTAGATATACGTACTTGTCAACTTGTTCTAATCTCTCATCATTTAGGACAATGTTGCATATTGTTTTCTCACTTTTTCCCTCAAACACCATGATTTTTGTTTTATTTACGCTAATTTTGAGGTCTATGTTCTTCATGCTTGTATTAAGTTTATTTAACATTCTTTGCAAGTCCTCGATTGATTCTGCCATAACAATCTTGTCATCTGCGAAAGCTAAACCACGTACCTTGACTGTTTCGAGATCTACACCTTCTTCATCGAAGATGGCAGTTCTTAGATACTTATCCATGAATATGATAAATAGCCACGAGGACATAACGCATCCTTGTTTCACGCCTTGCATAATATCGAACCTGTCACTCAGTTTTCCATTTACCCTTACACTCGCTTTACTACCTGTATATATTGTTTTTATTGCTTGTACGAGCCCTCCATTCACTCCGTACTCTTTAAGGACTTCCCAAAGTTTATTTCTATTTACTTTGTCAGCTGCTTTTTCTAGGTCAATAAATGCACAGAAAACTTTTCTTCCTACTCTCAAGCTTTTTTCTGTGATCTGTCTTAGGCTAAATATCTGATCTGTACATGATCTTCCTGGCATAAATCCACTTTGGACTTCCCATATCTTTTCTTCTGTGATTTCCATTACCCTACGAATAAGTATTTTTGAGTATATTTTACTTACGGTACTTAGTAGGCTGATACCTCTGTAATTACTGCAGTTGCTTTTATCTACGATAATCGCTTTTTTGCAATCGTCTGGGACTTCTCCCGTCTCGATACATAAATTTATCAATTCACACAACCTGTGAGGTATGTACTCGCCACCGTATTCAAGCATTTCAGCGCTAATACTGTCTACACCAGCAGCCTTACCGCTTTTCAAGTTCTTTATTATGTCTTTGACCTCAGTGACACAGACTTTTTCAATTGGGTTTTCTAATGCATTATGTTCTATGTCGCAGTTTTGTTGTCCTATATCTTCACCTCCTAATAGTTCTTTAAAAGAGTCTTTTAAAGCGTGTACTATCTCGTCTATATCATATACCATTTCACCTTTGCTGTTTCTCATGCTGCCAAACTCTGTACTTTTACTTTCCTTCAACTGTTTATATAATAGTTTCATAATTCCTTCAAAGTAGTTTTGTATTTTGTTCTCTTCTTCTGTTCTGATTTTTTCTTTACTCTCCTTGACTAGTCGTTTAATTTTTCTCTTTTTGTCTTTGTAATCATTTTTGAGTCTATTTCTCTCCTCATCGCTAAGATCTGTCATGTTTAATGTTCTCTCGTGCGCTTTTTTCTTTTCTTGCTGGGCTGCTTGAATTTTATCATTCCACCACGCATCACCAGACTTTCTTCCTACCACTGCCGTACCACACACTTCAATTGCAGTTTTAACAATGATATCCCGTAATAAAGCCCACGCGCCCTCTATATCTTTATTGCTTATAAGAGCTTCCCAAGTTGCCCTATCTATGCGTTCGCTTAACTTATTTTGAAAGAGCATATATCGCATCCTTGTTTCACGCCTTGCATAATATCGAAACAGTCACTCAGGTTCCCATTAACCCTTACACTCGCTTTACTACCTGTATATATTGTTTTTATTGTTTGTAGGAGCCATCCATTGACTCCGTACTCTTTGAGGACTTCCCAAAGTTTACTTCTATTTACCTTGTCAAATGCTTTTTCTAAGAAAACTTTCTTTCCTACTCTCAAACTTCTTTCTGTGATCTGTCTTAAGCTAAATATTTGATCTGTTCATGATCTTCCTGCATAAATCCACTTTAATTGTACATATTTACATTGAAGAATAGATGTGATGTTAAGTCCTTCGTATAATTAACGTCTGGGAATATGATATAGATAAATGTGGTGACAAGAGCCAACGACAACTTTCCGACAATTGTTTTGTTATAAATTGTACTTAATATTACTTAAAAGCAACAAACTCGTCTATTGATTAAAAAAAATCATTTCTTTGGGCGCCATTTCTTTGACACAAAGAAATATTTCATGGCCTGAGAATGTGAGATAATTAACTCAAGGAATTGATATTTTTAAAATTAAGAACCTAGTTTCCTTCAATCTCGTTCTCGGATCCAAAGAAATAATTCTTTAGTTTAATGATTTTGAGCCTTTGAATTAAAAAACATTCTTTTTGAAAAAGTAATTCATGGATGCGTAAAACAAATATTTAGGTTTCTTTGAATCAAAAAATATTGAGATAACTAAAAGCAATATTAATTAAGTGAAAGAAATATTTCTTTGATATACGGGAGTTGGTACTGTTATTCCAATAGAACATGTCATTATAGTCAAATGAAGTAATTTGTTCACTTAAGAATGAATTTACTTACTGGGAAGGTATGTTTCTTTTGATAAATAAAGTGAAGTGATTCATATCCAATAAACATGTCCTTCAAGTATGTATGTATGTATACCAATAAGCCGTTTCCCTTTCAGGGTAGGCGTGACACTACCCGATTCGAGTAGTGTTTCTAGGTTAGTTTCTTGTAGTAAATAACTACAAGTGTGGGCTCACCACACCCACGATGTGCCAACAGCACTCAGTTTTCTCGAATGGTCACCCATCCAAGCACTAACCGCGCCCAACGCTGCTTAACTTCAGTGATCTGACGAGAAGAAATATATTTTTGAAATAACTTCATACACCATTCGTTCAAAAAAATATTTTGGTAACATTTTTTATTTTTACCGAGTAGCTCAGAAAATATGCCGCCAGGTGCGCAGAGTTTATGGTCTCACAATAGAAATTGATTCTCAAGCCTTTCAGTTAGCCATACATTTTCACAATGGATATAATCTGAAAAATGTGGTGATTGGTGTTTATCGGTCTTCCTAAGCATTGGCCGTACTTTAAATTTTTTGTCGACTCGGTGAAAATGAAAAAAAAAAAGATTATAAATTACAATCATTATAATTGTATTAAATATTTTTTGAATAAATGGACCTGTTTTATCTTTGCACTTAAACTATTCAAATTTTTTAAACAATAGAGGCATTTTTTATATCTGAGTTAATTTTTCTTTGAGTCAATTAATATTTTGTCAAATTTGTTACGTGTTTATTCTGAACAATATGTCGCATCTTAGAAACACATATTTATTTCTGTTTAAAAAAATCGTTTGTTATAAAGAAATGTTTATTTTACTTTAAAATACGCTTATTTGAATCAGAGAATCATATATTTGGTTGAAAAAAAATGTTTACTTAGTCCGAATTATATTTATTTGCATGTAAACATCTTCTTGAATTTGGTGCTTGCGTCATCACCCAGACACCTACCCGTACACATCACACATGGTCGGGGACCTACAGGTTGCCTTCGAGGGGACCTCTAGGGTGCCGATTAAGGGTGCATGTGTCATCCTCCACACACTTACATCATATACAACACCCGTCGTCGGGGACCTACAGGTTGCCTCCGAGGGGACCTTTTGTTGGTCTGTTTGATTCCAGGTGATTCTGCCGCCCAGAAGGTTCTCCATGGAGGGAGTGAACCTACCGAGAGGAAGAAGAAACAGGCCCAATCCCAGACGACGCACCTGTAAATGCCAGACTGAGGAGTCCCACAGGACAGGGGACCCTCCCGGACGAGTGTGAACCCTATGGATCAAATGCATGTGTGTGCGCGGCCAAACCGCCTAGTGATTCAGTGAAGACTGAAATAGTGCTCCGACATTTCCCCAATAATAGTGGGGACCCCAACACAGGAGCCCCCACCGCACGGGACTCCAGGGAAGCCTCCCTCAAGACCACTTGTCACCCTCCGTGCTATTAGAAGTGGGCAGTCAAGGGCCACCCCCGCTACCCCCCCCCCCTTGGGTTTTCTACCAGTATCCCCGGACCATTGTCATAAAATTGTACGTTACCCTAACCCCCCCGTTCACCCGCCAAGTGAAAAAATCAAAGAAAGGGTTCTGTTGTGTGACTACACCTTCAATGTCAGAGTATCCAAACGTACAGAAGCAATTAAATTTAAAATCTATATTTAAAAGTTTTCAACAGAAAATGACTTTCTTTAAAATATTGTAATAACAAATGAAAGCTTTGGATTTGAAATAACTTTTGATTATAAAAAATTTTGTATTTTAATCCATTTGCAATTCATAAGCAAAATCCCCCGTTCCTGTATTACTGTAAAATTCAATTTTCAATTTTAATATTTCAAAGTGAGTAAGTTTAAAACCTTGCAATATCGAAAAATTTGAATTTGAAAACTATAAGAAAAATATAAGCTTCTCATTTTGAGATTTGAAAATTCAAAATAGAATCTCAAATTGAAAAATTAAAATTTTCAAACATATTGTTGTAAACCCATGATACGATATGATATGTTATGGTATAGTACGGTATGGTACGGTGCGGTATGGTACGGTGCGGTATGGTACGGTGCGGTAGGGTACAGTACGGTACGGTACGATACGATACGATATATGATATGCGTTTTTCTCCAAAAACGGTTTCTCGAAGTCCCAATTTAAAAAATGCCCCTGGGGCTCGTTTGTTTAAAATCTAAAGTGTTCATCTTGGACATAAAATGCCGGTAATTTATCCAGCTAACTGATTCTGCACGTAACTCCATACCAACCATAAGGTCCCTTTTCATGCGGACGCCCACATATATTGAACTTGAAGTTAATAGAATTACAACCTACATAAAAAGGCAATAAGCACTGAAAAAATAAAAGTGCACTCCTGAAATCCTCTGACATAAAAACTTGGAAATGTAAAGTTAAATGGACTTAAGTCTACTATTGAAAAGCTTTACAATTTCAAAACTGATAAAATTTGAAAAAATTCAATCCAAGAATTGTGATAGTGTTGACAAAAATCGAAGTATGAAAATATTCAAATTTTATTTTCAAAATATTACTTTTTAAAAACTAGATTCTATATAAATTAGAAAAAATTGAAGAGAAAAAAATATTAGAAAACCCTGAATATAAAATAGCATCTCAGTTTTAAATAATCAGAATTGAAAGGCATGAGGAACTAGATTCTTTTTTTTTTAAACCCAAAATCAATACCTAACTATTCTTTATTATGAAGAGTATAAATTAACTTTAAGTTATACTCATATTTTTCTAGAGCAATTGATTAATTTTGCATAGAGTATTAAATCTAAGTGATTAATTAAACGTCTTTTGTTTATATGAATAGAATGGAATAGAATCAGTCATCGAAACAGATAAAGCTAGCGGGCAATTAGTTTAATGGTAATAATACCATAGTACTAAAGTATTAAATCCAGTTGTGAATTGAATTTCTCATAATTTCAATTGATAATTGATCTCTAATAAAAGCTAACTTAAAACTGTGAAGCGCGCAACGTAAATTTCATTAACGACATGGGCTATTTCTAGGAAACTTCATTGATTAATTATACGAATTCAAGGCAAAGACCTGAGTTCATTAATTAGATCAATTGTTTGATTGGGGTAAGAAAACGATTTGGTTTGTTATATAGAAGTCACGAGATATTGTCATTTTCCCAACATAATTTTATCGACGTGTCTCGTCGTCCCAAAATTCGGGATGAGTAGTGAAGTATTTTTCATAGGCTTGGCTAGTCGTCCCGAATTTGAAGGACGACTAGTTCATCTCTTTTTCCAAAGCCACCAATTTTTGGGGACGACTGGACACATCCAATTTTGATTCTTTCAGAAAAATTTCTTGCCGAATTTCGCAAATTTTTTTTGAGTCAACATGTTTTCGTGAAATAACCAAAATTTTGTTGGACAGAAAAAATACCTTGTTGCCTCGACAGCAGCGAAATCGCTTTGTTGTCCCACCCAACTTGTTTTTTCACAGATCAAACTCATGGTTCAGTAGGGCTGACTACCCCACAGTAGATAATTATTAGCAGCGGATAATCTTAATTAACTAGAAAACCAGCCAAGAATGTTGATTGGTTCTTTTAGTAATATTTCTGTAATGATATTGCCTTGTCTGACGAATTTTCATTGAAAAAGTATCATTAATTATTGTGTGAAAGCAAAAAATTACATTTTAGCATGAGATCAACCATTTCACCTTTTCTTTATTCATGCGTTTGATCTAAATAAAATTTTTCCGAGCATGTTTTTACATTAGAATAAAAATTTGAAGTTTAATGAACAATATTTATATGACAAAAAGTTTTGGTTTTCATTATTTATAAATAGTTCAGGATTTTTTATTTGACATTCCACTTTCCAGCAATAGATAACCAAAATCGTAGATAATCGTCGAATTTCGCTAGCGTGATTGGCTTGGCAGCACTGTACCTAAATGTATCATGACCGTCATGGCTCATAAGAATTCATTTAAAAAAGTAGTGATGAAGTAAGTAAATGTTAAATAAAACTATATAAGTGATCTCTTAGGAAAGTGAATTTTTTGAATGTAGCGTTTCCTCTCAAAAGTGCAATAACGATGACTTTATCCTTAAAGTTTTTCCAATTTATAGGTTATGTTTTTTTTGCTTCTTTTGATTTGAAAAGTTTTTAAATTTGAGTTTTTCTAAATAAAATAAACCAGAAAACAATGAAAATTTGTAGTATTTGCAAAGATCCAAAATTATTATTGTTTTATAGGAGTTACAGTGACATTCGGAAAATATACTTTTAAGAGTATGATTTTGTCGGAATTTCGCGATTTTCTGCCCGTACCCATTCGTACCAACCTCACAAAATATCAGAAATGAGAACCGTTAAGAATTTTAACTGTTGTGTTTTTTCGGAAATTAATAATAGTTTTAACTATTTCTCAACCAATAAACTGATTGTAAGTGAAAGTATACTTATAGTAAATTGTAATTATCGATAATTTAGTATTTTCTCTTGCCCAGGTGTAATACTAGAATCGATTATCTATTGTTGGACTGACGACGTTTCAAAATCGTACCTTTGTCTTTTGATTATGATTAAAAAATGAATAAAGGAGGATCAATTCATCATAGAGCAAGATAGATTTGCTTGGAAATGGACGCTTAACGTCTCTTAACCCAAGGGAAGTTGGAGCACCATCATGCAAATCCTGCTCTAGTTCTAATCTCGAGAAGTGGCAAGCATTGATCTCAGACTTGAGACTTAAATTTATATAACTTGCATGAAACTACGATAATGCAAATAAATAAAAAAAAGTCATAACCATATGATAAGGTCTCAGGCAAATAGTCTCAGATGAGTAGAATATGAGAGAACTTGAGTTTTGTATGCTAATCCCTGATGGCTCCCAAAGATTCTGGCCCCGCGGTAAATCACACCTATGGCCACGTCTCACAACCGTGAGAAGGGTGGTGATATATTTATATATATTTATATATATATATATATATATATATATATATATATATATACACATATACAAGTGTATATAACAAGGGTTTCGCCGGCCTGTCGTTGTGATTTGATCGTATCCTGTGACCGCCCATCTCACGGTCGTGAGACGTGGCCATATGTGTGATTTACCGCGGTTCTACTGGGAGCCGGTGTCATTTTTAGATGGCAGTTGCTCCCAGTGGGACCATGCGGTGGTTGTTTAACCCTTTTTTTCAATTATATATACAGTCGAAGCTATCAATAAGGCCGCTACGAATAAGGCCGCTTCCCCTCATCCTTGCTCGAGCTCGCCGAGACGCTTCCCCCACTCTCACGCTGACTTCGAAATTCCAGCCAGTCGCTACCAATAGTGCCGTCTTAGAAATCGCAATTTTTATGGGTTTTAGGAGGTTTTTTTTATATTTTGCAAATATAAATAGAATATTAATTAATTTTATGCTGTTATGTTGTTAAAATATTTTGATATATAAAAATATCACAATTAATATTCGATTTATATTTGCAAAATATAAAAAAAAACCTCCTGAAAACCATAAAAATTGCGATTTCTACGGCGGCACTATTCATAGCGGCTGACTAGAATTTCGAAGTCAGCGTGAGAGTGTGGGAAGCGTGTCGATGAGCTCGAGGAAGGATCAGGGGAAGCGGTCTTATTCGTAGCAGCCTTATTGATAGCTTCGACTGTATATATAAATAAAACTTTGTCATAAAGACAAAAGCGGGATTTCACCGGGGGCGGGTGCCATTCTACAAAATTGCACCCGCTCCCGGCGAAATCACGGTAACGTTTCAGCTGCGACCACGTCTTACGACTGCGAGATAGGTGGTTACAGTCTGCGATGGGCTCAATACGACGATCCGGCAACAGTCTCGTGCACCCTGAGGACAGAGGACACGGAGCGATCCAAGGACGACCGCCTTCTGCATTTTCCTCGAAAGTGTCTTAGCATTTTGTTGACACGCAGGGATGCTTTTCTGGCTATCAAACAGTGAAAGCTTGGCACCTCCAAGAGCACCGATGATCAGAACGACTGGCTTAACAGAATATTCTGGTCATGACAGTCGCCAATCCCTTATAAGGTCTTAATACCTCTCTTTCTTTTTATTCTCCTTGGCTGTGGTGTTCTTGTCGGCTGGTGCTGAAAATTCGATAACGAACATGGTTCGTTTCTCAAAGTCAAGGAGAACTATGTCAGGCCTCGAATGCACAACAGAAACAATTTTCGGCAATGCACGGAGAAAAATGGATGTTTAAATATAGCTGTTCAAAGGGTGAGATTGTACCGCCTAAAATGTAGATATTCATGCCGAACATCTACTATTTTTTTGAGATGTTGGGCGTAAAAATATTTGTATGTTGAACTGAAACACATTCCGACGTTAAAATCGTCCGAGCGCATGCGCATCGCGCATTGGAATTTCACAACTATATTTCACGGCTATATTTTCGATATTACAATTTTTCAACATTTCCAAACGATCAAAATTAGCTATCCTTAATTACAATCGGATAACGATTTTTGTCTGTTTACACAACGGAACAAGGTTCTTAAGTTTGAGGTTATATTGACTCGATCATATTTGATAAAATGCTTGTATTTAAAATAAAATTTGAGCTTAAGTAACCAAAAATAGCTAAAATTTTAAATGCTGATTACAGAACATTCGTTCTCAGCTTACTTACCCCGTTTTTTATTTTGACGATTTCGTATTAAGAATATTAAGCATAACCTCAACTTGACTGAATCTATCATCTGATCAATATTTCATACCGTTTATTTCTTTTTCGTTTATGAATGAATATTCAAGTTCAATTTCAAAATCACAAATTAGTTATCAATTAATTCCATAAACGATCAATATAAGGAAACTCCTCAATTATTCACAACCATTATTTGACATCATCATGATGTAATATTTTGGATATTTCAGTTGAACATTTCAATGTTACAGAGTAACATCTCAATTTTTAATATCTACAGATACTAACATTGAACATCTATATTGCGGTCCTATAGTTAAACATAAAATATGGTAACCCTGAACATCTAGACATTACGTTTGAACATCCATTTTTCTCCGCGTATGAAGTTCTAGTACATGCGGCACTTCTCATTTTCGACGACAATTGACTCGATTTCCCTAGGAGCGTTACCAGAGCGGTATCAGGGTTAAGGCGCTTCCTCAGGCTTGATTTTTAGCCCATGTATTACAAATGACATGTTTCCTCCTACAAGGATGAATTGTTTAATGTAATATCTCAACCACATAATCTCAATGGCATAATACACAAGCTATTAGTGCCCTTTTTTTGAAAAAAGGTCTTGTTTTTTTTTAATTAATCGAAAATGTGCTTCATTTATGCACCTGGAAATTAGCAATCCGCCACCGGGAAAGTATCCATGATGAACCGAAAACAGGCGCTCCCAATTTGAAGGGCACAGCAGGATGTTGGAGCGTGAAATTTTTTTACGATACTGGAACCCAGGGGGTCAGTCATAACTCACCCGACCTTCCTATTGTTAGAGCATTACACGATTCGAGCCGGTTGAACGAAATTAATAATTATTAAAATATTGAGAAATTAAATTTTAATATGCTGCATTAGGTTCATTACATAATGACGAGACGATTAAAAAAAATAGAAAAAATCGGTTAACCCGTTGAATTTCTGTTGGGAGTTTTGGTAATTTTGCATTCGCTTTAAGATTATCTTCAATATTGAGAATATTGACCTATTTTCCTAATCCTTTTTTTTTCATTTTTTTTTCAATTTTTATCAGCTAATAAAACTTTCATCGATCCATGTTCTGCGTAATTTTAGAGATTGTAACAATATTCATTGTCGGCGGGTGATTTACTTTGGTCATATCGGAAGACAAAAGCAGACTCGAGGAGATCAGATAATTACACATCGGAATAATTAATTAATTACTCAATAATTGATGATTAATGAATTCATTATTATACAACTGAATAATAATGAGTGATTAATCAATTGATTAACCGAAAAATTACCTAATTAAGTAATGGATCGGTGATTAATAAGTTAATTATTATGTGGATAAACGCTAATAATTAATTTATTAATTAATTTACAATTCCTGCATTCATGTGTGTATTCGTTTCATCATGGATACTTTCCCGGTGGCGGATTGCTCGTTTCCAGGCGCATACATGAAGCACATTTTCGAATAATTAAAAAAAAAACAAGACCATTTTTCAAAAAAAAGAGCACT
This sequence comes from Andricus curvator, assembly GCA_932195095.1. Lineage (NCBI taxonomy): Eukaryota > Metazoa > Arthropoda > Insecta > Hymenoptera > Cynipidae > Andricus > Andricus curvator. The sequence continues at coordinate 7,125 of CAKNYM010050482.1, read as the reverse complement.
AATAGCTTGTATATTATGCCATTGAGATTATGTGGTTAAAATATTACATCGAACAATTTTCATCCTTGTAGGAGGAAGCATGTTATTTGTAATACATAGGCTAAAAATCCAGCCTGAGGAATCGACTTAATGCCGTAAGAGTGACAGAGATGGTAATAAAGCACTCTTACTGCCGCATTGTACCTTTGGATGTATGTTGTTCCCGCATGAGTTGGACAACTAGATAGTATCTGTCCTAGATGCTCGGGGTGAGCATGACACGCTCTGCAGCTATCATCTGGAATGTATTGGCTCAAAATGTGGCGAATGTATGCTAAAGTGGAAATGACACCGTCTTGACACGCCAAAATGAAACCCTCCGTGCCCGACTTCAATCCAGGTGATTTAAGAAAAGCAAACGTTAGCTCATACGACATCGACTGATCCTTCACATTTCTGTGGAAGATGCCGTGCATCCTCTTGTCGAGGAGCTGTTCGCGGAAGTTTTTCTCCTGAGCTTTCTTGATCGGGGCCTTCAGAAGTGAGTAATCGAGATGGATAAGATTTGGTGGATTTTGCTCGCCCCTGATATTGAAGTCAAGGCCGAGTGTTTCAGCAGCCTTCTCCGTTGCTTTGTACAGAAACACTCATTTGCCCACTTCTTCGTGCTTCTTGACAATTTTAAAGAGAGGGTCTCGTGCATTTGCGACTATATGTGCTGTACCCAGAATAATCCTGTTGGAAGACATTCAAGATTCAGTATTCCGCGACCACCTCGACGGCGTGAGATGTACAGTCGCGGAACAGAAGACTTAAGGTGCATGCTTTTGTTCATGTGCATAACCTTTCGTGGATCTGAGCTCGTCCTTCGTCTATGGAACCACTTCAAATGAATAGACTACTACTGGGACGGCGAGCGTGTTCGTTGCAGATACTTTGTACCTAGCCGACAGTTCGGACGACAAAATCTGTTGGATAAGACGTTTGTATTTATATTGGAGAGCATTCTTAATCGATGTTGCGTCTTGAATATGGCTTTCTGGCAGGCCCAGATATGTATAGGTCTTTCCAGCGCCGAGGTGTCGTATAGCGCTACTATCGACGAGCTCAGGGTCTTCGAAGATGCCATTAAGTTTTCCTCGCTTCAAATAAACCTTGGCGCATTTTTTTAACCTAAACTCCATTCCAATGTCCTGCGTGTATTTTTCGACAATCTCTAGAGCTACTGTCCGTCCAAAAAGTTTAGGCACCGCGATTTTTGTACAGATTTTCGTGAAAATCTCAGCAGAAAAAAGTTCTAAAAATATGGGACAACATGCATGTTGCAGGAGAAGGTTTTGCCAATACTGATACAGAGTTTCAAAATTTTCAGATGATTATTGATTATTTCTGGGCGAGTGAAAGGTGAAAAGGCATAATAATCATATGATCATTTCAGAATACTCAACATTGAATGGCTGTAAGTCACTGAAAAAAATTATGAAAAATCTGCAAAAAATATATGGGCTTCGTTGATCCTTTCTGTGCACAGTCGTGATATTTAGAGTCAGAAATAATTATTTGTTGATAAGTTATTGACAAGAGAGTGGGGAGGTGTCATCTCCGGAACTAAGGAACGTTCAGAGATGATTCATGAAGCAAATTACATATTTTTGGCTTCTGTCAATGTTGTGCGTATTACCAATGAGGAAAAAGTTGCACTTGAATGTTTAAAAAATTATTTTCTTCTTGGAAAAATACAAAAGGCTTTATAATAATCGAGGCAACCGTATCCCTTTTTTTTGCATCAGGGCTTAGAGACTGTATAACTGTGTGTGTGTGAGAGAAGGTTGTGTTGCACGTGTAGCAATAGCGCCAGTAAGGTCCCATGCTGAGAGTGCGGTAGCCTCGATTATCTTTAAGCCTTTTGTATTTTTCCAAGAAGAAAATAATTTTTTAAACATTCAAGTGCAACTTTTTCCTCATTGGTAATACGCACAATATTGACAGAAGCCAAAAATATGTAATTTGCTTCATGAATCATCTCTGTACGTTCCTTAGTTCCGGAGATGACACCTCCCCACTCTCTTGTCAATAACTTACCAACAAATAATTATTTCTGACTCTAAATATCACGACTGTGCACAGAAAGGATCAACGAAGCCCATATATTTTTTGCAGATTTTTCATAATTTTTTTCAGTGACTTACAGCCATTCAAAGTTGAGTATTCTGAAATGATCATATGATTATTATGCCTTTTTACCTTTCACTCGCCCGGAAATAATCACTAATCATTTGAAAATTTTGAAACTCTGTATCAGTATTGGCAAAACCTTCACCTGCAGCATGCATGTTGTCCCATATTCTGTACAAAAATCGCGGTGCCTAAACTTTTTGGACGGACAGTAGGTGTAGTTGATCTTTATTTTTAGCATAGATCTTAAGATCATCCGTGTAAAATACATTTGTCACCTTATGCTTTCGATTTCCAGGTTTGCCACAGAAGTACCCTTCGGAATGACGAAGTCCGAGGATAGTGGCAATAATGTGAGGCAAAAGAGGAGTGTGCTCATGGTGTTGCCCTGAATGACACATCTCTGAAAGGTGACGTTGTTAGTTGTCACACGATGTTTTCCAGATGAGATAGTAAATCTGGTTTTCCAAAGCGGCATCAATCTCTCTGTGCATCTCAGGATGTACGGATGAACCTTTAAGCTTTCCAACAGACAGATGATAAGTCAAATGGAGGTTCAATCGAAAGCTTTCCGGCAATCAATCCAGGCCATGGATAGTTTGCGCTAGTAAGATGCTGCGTCTTTCCAGACACACCTACCGATGAGCAGGTTCTCCCGACATCCTGCTATGCCTTTCTTTGAGTCGCGTTGTTCGTACATCTCTCGCCACACAGGTCCCATTGTCCAAAGAATCCTATTATTTAGGATAGCTGTGAAGATCTTATACAATGTACTCAGACAAGTGATTAGTCTGTAATTTTTAGGGTCAGCTAAGTCACCCATCTTTGACAGGAGCACTGTGCGCCCATCCACCAACCACTCCGGAACAGGATCTTCCGACTTTAGATATGAAGTGAAAATGCAGGCCAGATCCTCGTGGGTTGAAGGAAACTTCTTCCACCAGATAGTCTTGATACTATCTGGTCCTGCAGCGGAATAGTTCTTCATGCCTCTTAATACTTTTTTCACCTTCTCGGTAGTGGTGGGTAGGCATTCCTCCTCAGGTGTTATGAGGACACTGCACAGTTCCTTGAATCTATTTATGTTATCTGAGTCTTCTTTCAGTGGATGCTGGACTTCGTAGACTATATATCGTCGCCCTAAAGTTATAGTACGCCATTTCCTTCAACTGTCAAACTGAGAATGCGAGGACCAAAGTTTAAGCATAATATTTTTAAAATGTCGAAATGAGTTTATCGGTAAAAAATAAAGCATGATCAAGAACATATTAGCACAACTTTTAATACTATTATAAATGTATTTTAGCTGATGTGGAAAATTGGTTTTGAACATGGCGTAATATGAGATTCAAAAAATGCATTTATTCTCAGAATTATAGTACGCCATCTCCACAAAATATTTATAAATTAACTATTTATAATGAAATTGTTAAGTCAAAGTTTAACAGAATGTAGTAGTTTACATTATTCTGTTGTATCACATACCTCGAATTAAATGAGTTATTCGCAAATTATTGACTTTTCAGTAATATCCCGATGGTTGCTTTTAAGGTCAAATATATTTTTGAAAATTGTTATTTCTCAAATTAAACTTAGGTTATCCATATAAAATATGCACTACGAAGTTGACCTTTTTCACTCTTAGCAATGCAAAAGAGGACATGGCGTGATATAATTCTAACTTTTAATTAACATCACTATTTTAATTAATAATTATAACAGCGGAGGAAATAAATTTCAGGGAAAGACTATTCGATAAGAGTGAAAGAAATTTGTTGAAATGGTTTGGACATGTTGAGAGAATGCAACAAGAACGACTGACGAAACAAGTATATTTAGGTAATGTAAATGATAGCGTACCCAGAGACAGACAGAGGAAAGAATGGTGGGAATGTGAGCATGAGACCCTAAATCGGAAAGATATAAAAAAACCATAGGAACACAAGAGCTTGCATGAGAAAATGAATGGACGTAAAGGCTCATGATGTATGATGAAGAGTATCAGTAGAATGACAGATGCCTGAAACGAAAGACCTTGGGTACTGATCAGCCCGCGTGAAGAGCTTGACATGATGACTTTGTAAAGCTCTTCGCCTGGGGTGCTTGCTAGAGAGATTGATCAGCGACCTGGGTCGAAGCAGTGTTGTGGAAAGAACGTATTATTTAAATAAACTACACGGGAATTCTAGATTAATCTAAAAATCTATACCGCCCCCCCCCTTATACCGCCTCGTACAGTTTCCTTTCTCACTTCTCTCATATGATAATTATTAATTAACACCTCAATTTTATTCAAATTCAAAAAGTGAAATACGAAAATATAACAAAGTGACCAATTTAAAAATGAGAGAAGATAACGCTAAAATCAATATTCTAATTTCCCAGAATCCAATACATTTAAAAGTTATTCATTTTAAATAAATAGATGAAGTGAAGTTGAACAAAAAGAGTTTTGCTTAAATCTTTCTCGTGATTTTTGCACTTTTCGAGGGAGGGGGAGGGTAGCTTGCGGGGTGCAACCTCCAGATTGGAAAAAAATTGGTAGCTTGTTCCATCCTTCTTCTTTAAAATAAGATTGTGACAAATTTAATACGTAAATTCTTGTGGAAGTTCATAACCTTTAAACGTAAATTAGTCTATCCGTTCTCTTAGGTGTTGAAAGAAAACCCTAAAATAATTTTGGAAAAAATAAAAAAACTTAGGAGATATTGAACATTGAGAATTTTTATCTTTTTTTTCTTAATTTTGCATAACTTTGATGATTTCAATGATATTAAGTGTATTTTTTCAAAATTATTCGTAATACGACGCAGTTTTCAAAAAATATTTTTTGAAAAAAAAAATATCAAAAACTTCTTGGATTTTTCAAAAACTAATTTTTAAACTGCATTTCTGAAAAAAACACACTTTTTATTTTCTTCATTTCTATTATACAGGTAGCTTACAATGTCCTCTACATGCCCTGCAAATATCAAAATGTGATCTAGTTCTCGAGAAATAATTAAGAACGTACGCCTTGGTATGTACAGAGGGTCCAGAGACAGTGTGGCAACCTAGTGTCATTCTTGCTGATTGGCTCAGTTTTCATATATATATACTATAGATATATAATATATATTATACTACACTATAGAATAAATAATCCCTGATGAGGGAGTTTAAATTGACTCCGAAACATGTTGGTTCCTTGGTAGTATAAAAAAGACGGATAAAAGAAAAAGTGAGAGGTTGGTATTTTTGGTTGACTTTTTCTCCTTTTCTGCCTCTTTTTTCAATTGGTTATTTTTGTCTCTAATGAGCCGAAAAGTGAGGTGGTCTAGAAGTCTATTTTTTAATTTTGAATCTTTTTCATGCTCATTTTGCATAAAATTATTCATGATAAAATGGATTTCTGTTCTATCTTAATTTTAAAAAAGAAAACCTCAACTAAAAATGGTGGCATCCCTTCCAAAAATGGCGGCATCCGACTAGGTTGCCACACTGTCTCTGGACCCTCTGTATTCGCATGGTGTTCTCAGCGCCTGAAAGTCTGAACTCTGAAGTTCGTGCATACGATTCTAATATTCTTGTATTGTTCGTCTATTGTTTACATGATTTTTACATCGTGTGTATCGTTCGGCGTATGTTTTTAATTATTTCTCGAAAACTAAGGGAGATCCCACTTCGATATTTACAGAGCATGTAGAAGACATTGTAAGCTATCTATACAAAAAAATGAAGAAAATAAAAAGTGTTTTTTTTTTTCTTCAGAAATTCCGTTTAAAAATTAGTTTTTGAAAAATCCAAGAAGCTTTTGAAATTTGTTTCAAAAAATATTTTTTGAAAACTGCATCCTATCAAGAATGTTTAAAAAAAATACACCTCAATATCATTAAAGTCACCAAAGTTATGAAAGTTTAAGAAAAAAAGGACCAACATTTTCAATTTTGAATATCTCCTACGTTTTTGTATTTTTTCCAAAACTATTTTTGGGATGTTCTTTTAACACCTAAGAGAACGGACACTAGAATTTTCATCAAAATTACTAACAATAGCTGGTATTCTTCAGATGATTTGACAAGGAATTACTCTTTTATAGAAAGGAACCAAAAAAAGTTATACAGAATGTTTTTAGAAGGAATGCAATCAGCTACTGATTAATCTCTTTAAATTTGAAATAATTTAAACTGAGTCACTGAATAATCGTTAAAGATTTTTGATTAATCAGTAAAAATCCTCACCGATTTGATTCCGTAACCCATATTTCACTAACTTAAATTGAGAGAAATAAAAAAGGAATTCTAATTTTCTCATAATTACGTTCAGATTTTTCTATATATTTTTGTTCTGAAAAAAGATATTCTCCTTTCGCTCTACTGGGAATCGAACCACATAACTTCCGATTGCCGTTTGGGTGCTTTCCCATTAAGCTAATAAACTAGACAGATCGAGAGAAGAAACTTTTTTCAGAAAATACACGCATTATTTTGCCAGGTGGTACAATTAAATTTTTCAAGGAATCTCTATTATCATCAGAGAATAATAGAAATTGTTTTAACGTCTTTTCAGACTAGATGGAGATATGAAATTCGTAACAATTAAAAATTCATCTATTTTCGACGATATGGTAATTCGTAAATTTGGAAAGTTGGAAAAATTTGATTAATTTTGAGATTTACTGTACCTAAAGAACAACCTTAATAATTGATCCCTCTGAAATTCCACGTTCCATCCATTGGAATATAATTTCAATATTTATTTCAATTTTGTTCAAATCGCCTCGTTTAGTGCGGATTCTAATTTCTGATTTTGTCATAGAACAAAGAAGCATATTGACAAGGACGCAGGAATCAATTATCTACTCACTGAACTAGATGATTCTGATAATATATTCCAGGGTTAATCTCGATAATCCAAGGATGACTCTCGAGGATACATTCGAACGAGAATCTTGAAAATACATGCACAGTTGATTGTGTATCTTCAATTATG
>CAKNYM010050481.1:199934-233326 GCA_932195095.1 Andricus curvator | reverse complement strand
GATAATTAATTCAAGTTGAAAAATATAATTGTTTAAACAACTTATTCTCATTTTTAATAATATTCTCTTTGAATAATTTTAGAAAGTTGCGGTTTGCAATGAATTTTTTTCATTTTAGTGCACTTTTTACTTAAAGTAAGGCAAATAAAAAAAATAGTTGTCGTTTTTTCTGAAATTTTCCACTTTTTCTCAACTTTTATATGATCCATAGAAATATTATTGATGAATTTGGGGTGAGAACTTTACTGGCAGTACTGGTAGTGAAATGAACTGGAATACTTCATGTGACATAAAAAAATGATGGGAATAGGAAAGAGGGTGGAAGTTTCGATCGAGACGGTGGGAACCACGGACTTGGACCGATAAATATTCGCCCTATGGCAGTTCTTTTGATATAAAACCAAACTGCAACCGCCAGACGCATGGAAAGGAAAATGTGTGGATGAAACTGCAAATAAAATATCTTGGTTTAAAATTTTTCAAATCCATACAAATTTACGCTTGATTTCATTTTTGAAGTAAGAAAATATATTTTCTTTTGAGACTTCTGATCAGCCCTGAGATTTTCACAAAAAACTGAAAATTTAAGTGAAAAATTAGGAAAAAAAATTATTTTCCTATAATTTTTATAAATCCCTTAGAATATTATTTATTTTAGTCCCTAAAGTTCTATTGAAATTTCTTAAAATCGAGATTAAAATCTTTGGAAATCCCACTAAATTATTTGACATCCCTTGAAGATTTTTAAATCTCTTAAAATTCTTTGGAAACTTTTATAATAATTTAAAATCTTGAAAATCCTTTGAAAGTTTTTTAATGCCTTTGTATTCCTTGAAATCGTTGCAATCTGTAGAAATCTGTTGGAATTTAAAAAATTTGAAAATTTGAATTCGAAAATCTTCCTTTATTTCCTAAAGATCTCTAGAAAATTTTGGAAATCCCTTGAAATCCATTGAAGTATTTTTAAATCGTTGAAATCTTTCAAGATTTGATCAAATCCTTTGAATCTTGTGAAATGTCTTGAAATAACTTAAAATCGATGACATTTTCGAAATCGCTACGAATTCATAAACATTTTATTTAATTTACAACATTTCTACAACTGTCATTATTTGTTAAAATCTGTACTTTTTTGTAAAAAAAATGAACAAAATTGAACAATAAAATACAGTTCAATACAAATAGCTAAATTTTTGCTTGTATTTTCTGGTAGAAAAGTGAAAAAATTAACAATAAAGTATAAGTTTCTACAATTCAAAAATTTTTATAACTTTTTAATAATATATTTTTTGTTACTTTGTTGTAAAAATTTCACATTTTTTTAATTTGGATGTTTGACGTATAAAAATACTTTTAATTTTACGTAAATTATTGTAGAAAATTAGAAAAAAAATACAAATTTTTACAAAAAATACTTCTAGAATCCGCATCAACGTTTCGACTTTTACTTTACTGTCAATTTTTGTAAAATATGTAATATATAAGTTTCTACAAGAAACTAAAATTTAAAAAAATAATACACTTTTATCAAGAATTTTGCTATTATAATATACACATTGAATTGTAGTTCCATTATTGAAAATTGAACAATAATTACAGTTATAGTTACAGATATTAACGTTAAAAATATAATTTTTTCAATTTGAAAGCCTCAGTAGTTAAACAAATATGAACGTTCGATTGAAACTTTATAAACTATTCTCAATTTTAAAATAATTTCAAATTAATAGATTCATAATTAAACGCTCTTATTCAATTCCAACTCCTATTCAAATATTGTTTCAATTTAAAATATTAAATTTTTAAACATTTGATTTGAAATTTTTTAATTAAGGATGACAGTTTTTTTTAAACATTTAGTAATATCTTACTTTTTTATTTAAAATCAGCAATTATAAATCAAATATTAAAATCTGAACCATTTTAAATTGAAATATTTAAAATAGAAAGCCTTGAATCGTTAACAATCAAACAATTATCAATTTAGAAAAAATTTGAGTTAGTTTAAAAGCTTTGAGAAAATCCAAACTTAATTTAAAATTGTAAAATCTTTTGAAAAATAAAAAAATAAATCTAAATTTATGAAGCTTTCAAAATAAAATGTTGAAGCTTTGCAAGGATCTTTAAAGGTTTTAAGAAAATAAAAATAAATTCTTAATTTTGCTGGGAGAATTTAAAATGATTTTTTATTTTGAAAAATTAATTTTAAGAAAAAATTAACAAAGATTTAGAACAAACTTTTTTATATAATAAATTACAATTGAACGATTATTAATATGGGAAATAATCTAGCAAGTTTAAAATATAATATAAAAAATAAAATATATATTTAGAAGTAGGAAAAGTTCGAGTTCCTCAGATAATAATATTATTATTAGATTCCTGGAGATTTTTCAAATTATTTTTTTGAACCAAATTTTTAAGAGAATATTTAAAAAGCCTTCAGAACAAACATATGATATAATTTTGAAAATTTATAAATTAGAAGTATAAAAGTTAAAAATTTTCAGTTGAAAGGCTTTTAATACAAAAAATTCAGTTCAAAAGTATTGAAAGCTTCCATTTTATACGCATAAATTATTGAGCGTTTGAATTAAAATTTCCAAAATAATTTAAAACGTGAAAAGATTTAAAACCATTTAGTAGATTTTTGAAGATTTCGAACACAAAATTTATAATATTTTTAAGCAATTTAAAAGGTTTTAAATGGATAAAAAATGCGTACCAAAATTCCTAGAGATGTTAACAATATATTTTTTTTTTTTTGAAAATTAATTTTAAAAGAATATTTAATAAGATTTCCAAAATTGTCAAAAAAGAATCTGGATGATTTTAAGGTAGTTTTTTTGTTGCTTTTGCAGAATTTTAAAAAAATTGTAGTAAAAATTCGAGTTCCAAGATAATAATATTATTACTATATTCCTGGAGATTTTTTAAATTATTTTTTGTAACCAAATTTTTAAGAGAATATTTAAAAAGACTTCAAAACAAATTTTAGTGTATAAATTAATTTTTCTAGCTTAAAATTGCTTAAAATGATATAATTTTTAAAATTTATAAATTAAAAGTATAAAAGTTAAAAATTTTCAGTTTAAAGGCTTTTAATCCAAAAAATTGCAGTTAAAAAGTATTAAAATCTTCCGGTTTATACGCGTAAATTATTGAGCGTTTGAATTAACATTTTTTTAAGCTTTATTCAATTCCAACTCCTATTCAAATATTGTTTCAATTTAAAATATAACATTTTTAACCATTTGATTTGAAATTTTTTAATTAAGGATGACATTTTTTTAACATTTAGTAATATCTTACTTTTTTTTATTTAAAATCAGCAATTATAAATCAAATATTAAAAACTAAACCATTTTAAATTGAAATATTTAAAATAGAAAGCCTCGAATCGTTAATGTTGCAGAGTCTTAAATTTAAACTTTGAACGTTACAATTTTAATTGTTCTATTTAACAAATTTTTAATAAATCTAAGTGAAATTAATGAATTTTGATGGATAAATAACAATTGAACAATTATCAACTGGGAAAAAGTTTAGTAAGTTTAAGATATATTTACAAGCTTTGAGAAAATCCAAACTTAATTTAAAAACTGATCAAGAACTGAATTTAGATTTCTGAAGGTTTCGAAATAAAATTTTTAAGCTTTTCAAGAATCTTCAAAGGTTTTAAGAAAATAAAAAAATTCTTTTGTTTGCTGGGAAAATTTAAAATGATTTTTTATTTTAAAAAATTAATTTGAAGAGAATATTTAAAAAGATTTGAAATAAAATTTTTTGATTAGTAAATGACAATTGAACAATATTAATAATATCGCAAATAATCGAGCAAGTTTAAAATATATTTAGAAGTTATGGAAAGATTCCTAAATAATTTAAAACTGGAAAAGATTTCAAACCATTTAATACACAATGTAGATTTTTGAAGATTTCGAACCCAAAATTTATAATCTTTTGAAGCAATTACAAAGGTTTTAAATGAATAAAAAATGCGTATAAAAATTGTCAAAAGAATCTGGATGATTTTAAGGTAGTTTTTTTACTTTTACAGGATTTAAAAAAAATTGTAGAAAAAATTCGAGTTCCAAGATAATAATATTATTACTAGATTCCTGGAGGTTTTTATATAAGTTTAAATGAAAAATTGTTTATCTTCAAGAGTTCGAACTTTTTAATTTTAATTATCGTAATCAATTCTTTCTCAATTGTTCAATTTCTACCATTAGTCGTAGTTGTAATTTTGTGTAAATTCTTATAGAAAATTAAAACTACAATAAAATACAACAATGTACATAAAAATACAAAAAAAAAGTAAAAAATTCGTCTCAATAATAGAAAGCAGTTGTACTTTCCTGTAATTTTGTTTGTAATTTATTGTATTTATTTATAGATGCCTGTAAAAATAGTTGTAGTTTTCTGTACTTTTTTGTAAAAATTTTTCCACCAGGGATTGTTCAAAGTTTTCTTGAAATCCGACAAAATCGAGATTAAAATCTTTGGAAATCCTAGAAAATTCTTAGAAATTCCTGGATACCTTCGAAAAATGGTTAAATCCATTAAAATCTTTGAGCTCTGTTAAAATCCGTCGAAAACTCTTGAAATAATTAAATCCCTTGAAAATGAAATTAATTTAATCTAATCCCTAAAGTTCCCTTAAATATTGCGAAATTATTTTAAATTCCTTGAAATATTTGGAAACCCTACAAAATTCTTTGGCATCCCTTGGAATTTTTGAAATATGTAGAAATCCCTTGAAATAAAATTTATTTTATTCCCTAAAGTTTTTTAGAAATTTGTTGAAATCTTATAAAATCTATTGAAATCTGCGGGAATCTTAAAAAGTCCATTAAAATAAGTAGACATTATTTAAACGCCCTTCAATATAAATTTAACTAAACTTATTCATTGAAGTTCTCTAAAAAAATAACCGTACAATCCCTAGAAATCTTTGAAATCTTTTGAAATCCTCGGAAATTCAATAAAATCCTTTAAATTTTGTAAAATTTCTTGAAATACCTTAAAATACCTTAAAATTCCTTAAAATTCCTCAAAATCCTTCAAAATGTTTTGAATCGCTAGGAATTCCTTAAAATTTTTATTTCATTTTATTTATTTTTCCATGTTCTCTAGAAATCCCTTAAAATCGAGATGAAAATCTTTGGAAATCCTGAAAAAATCTTTGAAATCCTTTGAAATTTGATGGAACTCTTGAAATTCTTTAAAAGAGCATAAAATGTGTTCAAATACAGAAATTCATTTGAAATAATTGCAGGTCCTATGAAATCCATTAAATCTTGTGAAATTCTTTCAAATCCCTTGAAATCTTGAAATCTTACAAAATTCTTTGACATCTTTGCAATTTTTGAAATCCCTTGAAATAAAATTTATTTTATTCTCGAAAGTTCACTAGAAATTCGCTGAAATCCCTTAAAATCCATTGAAATCTTTCTAAATTGTAATAATCATAATTTTATTTTTAATTTTTTTAATTTTATATTTTATTTTGAAATCCCTTTAATATACATTGAACAAACTTATTTATTTCATTTCTCTAAAAAAAGACTACTCAAAACTCTTTAAAATCTTTTGAAATTCCGAAATATTTTTTTTTAATAATTATAGGTTCTATAAAGTTTTCTTTTTGGAATCGCTCAGAATCACTTGAGATCTTAATTATTTTCCAAAGTTCTTCAAAAATCCCTTGCAATCGAGCTTAAAATATTTGGAAATCCTATAAAATTCTATGAAATCCCTTGAAATTTTCGAAATATCTTGAAATTGTTTGGAATTTTTCGAAATTGCTAAAAATCTTTAAAATCTTAAAAAATTCCGTAATATATTTGAAATAATTGTAGGTCCTATAAAATACCTTGAATTTGGTGAAATCTTTTACCTTAAATACCTTAAAATTCCCTAAAATTCCTTAAAATCCCTCAAAATGTTTTGAATCGGTAGGAATTCCTTAAAATTTTTATTTTATTTCATTTATTTTTCCATGTTCTCTGGAAATCCCCTAAAATCGAGATGAAAATCTTTGGAAATCCTGAAAAAAATCTTTGAAATCCTTTGAAATTTGATGAAACTATTGAAATTCTTTAAAAGAGCTTAAAATCTTTTCAAACACAGAAAATAATTTGAAATAATTGCAGATCATATGAAATCCATTAAATCTTGTGAAATTCTTTGAAATCCCTTGAAATCTAGAAATCTTACAAAATTCTTTGACATTTCTGCAATTGTTGAAATCTGTGGAAATCCCTTGAAATAGAATTTATTTTATTCTCCGAAGTTCACTAAAAATTCGTTAAATCCCTTGAAATCGATTGAAATCTTTGCAAATTGTAATAATCATAATTTTTTTTTTATTTTATATATTTTTTTCATTTTATTTTGAAATCCCTTCAATATACATTGAACTAAACTTATTTATTTCATTTTTTTTTTAAAGACTACTCAAAATTCTTGCAAATCCCCTGAAGTTTTCGAATTATCTTGGAATTATTTGAAATTTGTTTAAGCAGGTTAAAATCTTTCAAATCTTTTGAAATTCCAAAATATTTTTGAAATAATTATAGGTTCTATAAAGTTTTCTTTTTGGAATCGCTCAGATTCACTTGAGATCTTAATTATTTTTCAAAGTTCTTCGAAAATCCCTTGCAATCGAGCTTAAAATATTTGGAAATCCTATAAAATTCTATGAAATCCCTTGAAGTTTTTGAAATATCTTGAAATTGTTTGGAATTTTTCGAAACTGCTAAAAATCTTTAAAATATTAAAAAATTCCGTAATATCTTTGAAATAATTGTAGGTCCTATAAAATACCTTGAATTTGGTGAAATCTTTTGAAATCCTCGGAAAGTCAATAAAATCCTTTAAATTTTGTAAAATTTTTTGAAATACCTTAAAATACCTTAAAATTCCCTAAAATTCCTTAAAATTCCTCAAAATGTTTTGAATCGCTGGGAATTCCTTAAAATTTTTATTTTATTTTCATTATTTTTCCATGTTCTCTAGAAATCCCTTAAAATCGAGATGAAAATCTTTGGAAATACTGAAAAAATCTTTGAAATCCCTGAAAATTTGACGAAACTCTTGAAATTCTTTAAAAGAACTTAAAATGTTTTCAAACACAGAAAATAATTTGAAATAATTGCAGATCATATGAAATCCATTAAATCATGTGAAATTCTTTTAAATCCCTCGAAATCGAGAAATCTTACAAAATTCTTTGACATTTTTGCAATTTTTGAAATCTGTGGGAATCCCTTAAAATAAATTTTATTTTATTCCCTAAAGTTCACTAGAATTTCGCTGAAATTCCTTAAAATCCATTGAAATCTTTGTAAATTGTAATAGTCATAATTTTATTTCATATTTTATTTTTTTCATTTTATTTTGAAATCCCTTCAATATACATTGAACTAAACTTATATATTTAATTTCTCTAAAAAATACTACTCAAAATTCTTCAAAATCCCTTGAAGTTTTCGAATTATCTTGGAATTATTTGAAATTTGTTAAAATAGCTTAAAATCTTTAAAATATTTTGAAATTCCGAAATATTTTTGAAATCATTATAGGTTCTATAAAGTTTTTTTTTTGGAATCGCTCAGAATCCCTTGAGATCTGAATTATTTTCCAAAGTTCTTTAAAAATCCCTTAAAATCAAGCTTAAAATATTTGGAAATCCTATGAAATCATTTGAAATTTTTTAAATCTCTTGCAATTCTTTAAAATTTTTCAAAATATATAATATTACAAATACATTAAAATAAGAAGAAATCGTTCAAAATGCCTTGAATATTCATCAAAGTTTTCAACAAAAAAAGTTTAAATTCCTCAAAATTTTTTAAATCCTTGGAGATTCAATAAAATTTTGTCAATTTTGTGAAATTGCTTAAAATAACTTAAAATCTCTAGAAATATCAGTTCATTTTATCTATTTTTCAAAGTTCTCTGTAAAATCGCTTGAAATCAAGCTTAAAATCTTTGAAAATCCGAAAAAAAATGTAAATCTCTTAAAATTTTCGAAATCGCTTGAAATTCTTAAAAATCTGTTAAAATAACTGAAAATCTTTTAAAATTCCACAAATCCTTTGAAATAATTGAAGGGGCTGTAAAATCCCTTCAATATTGTTTAATTTTTGAAATACTTCGAAATGTTTGGAAATTTTAAAAAAATTCCTTGAAATGCCTTAAAATGTAATAAATCTACTGAAATTCTTTGAAATAAGTGAGAATATTTTCAATTCCGGAAAATCATTTGAAATAAATTGAGGTCTACAAGATCCATTAAATCTTGTGCAATTCCTTGAAATACCTTGAAATTTTTGAAAATCCTACAAAATTCATTGAAATCCCTTGAAGTTTTCGAAATATCTTGAAATTCTACGGAATTTGTTAAAATACCTTGAAATCTTTTGAATCTTTCAAAATCACGTAATATCTTTGAAATAATTGCAGATCCTAGAAAATACCTCAAATCTTTTGAAATTCTTTGAAATTTCTTGAAGTCCTTGGAAATGCTACTTAATTCTTTGAGACTACTTCAAATTTTTGAAATCTGTTAAAATTTTTCGGAATCTGTTAAAATTTGTTGGAATCTTTTAAAACACTGAATCGTCAAAATCCAATAAAATAAGTAGAAATCATTTAAAATCTTACAATGCCTTGACACTTTTTAAATTCCTAAAAAATTCTTTGACATTCCTTCAAATTTTTTAAATCTCTTAAAATTTCTTGGAATTTTTCGAAATAACTCAAAATCTTCTGAATTCTTTAAAATTTTTAAGTTCTTTCATATCTCTTGTAATTTTTGAAATCCGTAGATATCCCTTTAAATGAAATAGCTTGAAACCTTCAAAATATTTTAAAATCCCGTAATATCATTGAACTAATTGTAGGTCCTATAAAATCCCTTCAATCTTGTCAAATTGTTTGAAATCTCTTAAAAATTTTACAAATTCCACAAAATTCTTTGATATTCCTAAAAATTTTTGAAATCTCTCGAAATTCTTTGAAATCTTTTAAAATAACTTAAAATCTTCGAAATCCTTTGAAATTTTGTAAGATCCTTCATAGCCCTTAAAATTTTCAAAATCTGTCGAAATTCCTCAGAATAATTTATAATCCTAAAGTTAAATAAATCAATCATTCGCTTATAGTTTCTCTATTTTTTGCATCGCTTTTCTCAATATTTCAAAAACATTCTATTTTTTTAACATTTCTATTCTGTGTTTCTCACAGAGATTTTCTACAATAATTTTTCTAGAATCGCAAGAAAATTATAAGAAATATATATGAAATTCATTATAGGCCTATACTGAATTTCCTATAACATTTTTTCGTAACCACCCTAATAGTAACTTAGAAACTAAAAAAATATACAAAAGAAGTAATATATCATTTGAGAAAAAAGAAAGAAAATCAATGAAGCTGGTAATTTCTCAAATTTTTTTTCGGGATGGATATCGATTAGATGTCGTAAGTTCCCGTCATTCAAGGAAACAGGCGAATCTGGACGATTTAAGGAGAAGTCCCGTATTTTTGAGATTCGTGACTGGAATCATCCAACGAGAAATCGATATCATCCCCAAGATTACGTTGTCTCTTCCTTGACTACCCCATTTTCGCCCATTTGTGATGTCGATTGTACTGTCTTCGACTATACAGGTAATAATATAGGTGTATTTATAGCTGACGTACCCTGGTGGAAAAAAAATACAAGAAAGTACAACATTTCTACAACTGTAATTTTGTGTTAAAATTTGTACTTTTTTGTAAAAAAAATGTTCAAAATTTAACAATAAACAGTTAAATACAAATAACTAATCAGGGTGGCGATTCGGCGGACGATTTCAAATTCCCGGTCATTTCCCGGTTTTCCCCGGTCAAGTTTTTCAATTTTCCCGGTCAACTCAAAGTAACATATTTATATTTGCCGCAAAACGCAAACATTTATTTTAATTCATGACGTTCGTTCTAAACATCTTTTAACACAAAAGAGCAAAACGTTGCAAAATAAATTAATTTTGAAAAAAATACTTAAATTTTCCACTAAAAAATATTAATTTTTTACAAAAAAATGGAATAGTTAAACTTTCAGCTGAAAAAATTAATTTTCAACAAAAAAAAAACGGATTTTCAATAAAATAGTTCAATTTTCAACCAAAGTGATGAATTTTCAAATCAAATTATGAATATTTATCTGGAATAGTTAAATTTCAAACCAAAAAGATAAATTTTCAACTAAAATGATGAATATTTAACTGGAAAACTCGAATTTTCAACCAAAAAGACGAATTTTTAAAGAAGATTACATTGTAAATAAAAAGATTAATTTTCTACCCAAAAATACAATTTTTCAACCAAATACATTAACTTTTAAAGAAAGGTTTGAAGTTTTAATAAAAGACAAATTTTCAACCAAATAGTTAAATTTTGAACTGAAAAAATAATAATTTTCAATCGAAAATGGAATAGTAACATTTTTAGTTTAAAAAATTATTTGTGAACCAAACATAAGAGTTTTCAACTAAAACAATGAATCTTTAACTGAAATCGTTCAATTTTCAAACCAAAAAATTAATTTTTACTAAAAAAAGATAAATTGTCAACCAAAACTTTAATAATTAAATTTCAAGTTAAAAAAATTAATGTTTAACCAAACAGATGAATTTTCAACAACAGCTATGGAATTTTCAATTGGAATAAGTTAAATTTTCAGTTAAAAAAATTAGTTTCAACAAAAAAAAACTAACTTTTAACAACAAAAAAACTAACTTTCAAAATAATAGTTACATTTTCAAACGAAGTGATGAATTTTCAAATAAAATTGTAAATATTTAACTACAATAGTTGAATTTCAAACCAGAAAGATGAATTTTTAACTGAAATGATGAATCATTAACTAGAATAATTGAATTTTTGACCAAAAAGATTAATTTTCAACCAAGAAGATTAATTTCTACCAAAAAAGACGAATTTTCAACTAACAAAGATAATTTTTCAACCAAAAATTGAATAATCAAATTTTTAGTCAAAAATGAATGCTCAACCAAAGACATGAATTTTGAACTAAAATTATGAAATATTCAACTGAATTAATAGTTACATTTTCAGTTGAAAAAAAAAAAATTTCAACCAAAAAACATCCAAAGAAAAAACAAATTTTCAATCAAACAGCTCATTTTTCAACCAAAGAAATGAATTTTTAATTAACACGATGGATTTTCAACTAAAAAAAAAAAATTAATTTTCAACAAAAGAGCTTAACTTTCAACCAAATAATTTTATTTCAAACCTAAAAAATGAATTTTCAACTAAAATAATAAATATTTGACTGGAATACTTGAATTTTTAACCGAAAAGAAGAATTTTTAAACAAGAAGATTAACTTTCAAAGAAAAATAAGCTAATTTTTTACCAACAAAAAAATCGATTTTTTAACAAAATACATGAATTTTCATCGGAATAGGTAAATTTTCAATTAAAAAGACAAATTTTTATCCAAATTGTGGAATTCCGAACTTGAAAATTTTAATTTTCAACTCAGAATGGAACAGTTAAATTTTCGTTCAAAGAAATTAATTTTCAACCAAACTGGTGAATTTTCAAATAAAATGATGAATCTTCAACTGAAATGATGAATCTTTAACTGGAATAGTTTAATTTCATGCCAAAAAGATGAATTGTCAACCATGAAGTTTAATTGTCTACAAAAATAGATGAATTTTCCACAAAGTACATACATTTTCAAACAAATAGTTTAATTATTAAATGAAAAATATCAATTTTCAACCAAATAGTTGAATTTTCATCAAAAAAAGATAAATTAATTTTTAACAAAAGTTTAACTTTTAATCCAATAGTTGAATTTCTAACTAAAAAACGATGAATTCGCAACGAACAATGTAAAAAAGTCCTAAAAAATTTCTATTATAATTCAGAAATATTTCTTCTTTGAAATTCTACTTCTACTCTGAAAACTGCTTGAAGTACTTTTATTACCTAAAATTTAGAAGAGGGAACTTTCAAATTGGGACGAATTCTGACTTGAAAGAGGGATTTTTAAAAATTCCTTTTTTCTCAATCCGAATTATAATTCCTTTAAAAAATTCCCATTCCATGTAAAACATTTCCTGTTCCAAGTGAAATTATATTTCTTGAATTTTGCTATGATCAGAAGTAAATTCCCGGTTTTTAAATTAAATTCCGGGTCATTTCCCGGTTTTTTCCCGGTCAATAAAATTCCAGGTCATTTCCCGGTCTTTCTGGTTTCCCGGTCAAGTCGCCGCCCTGCTAATGTTTTTTTTGTATTTTCTTATAGAAAAGTAAAAAATTAACAATAACGTATAAGTTTCTACAATTCAGAAGGACCCCGCACAAAATGTATTGAAAAAAGGTCTCGGCGGATTTTGATAATTTTTTGATATTTTGTAGAACATGACCCCCCGAACAAAAAATCATAATGACAAAACCGCGAAAAATGGACAGATTTTCATCTGCACCGCGCCAAAAGTACCCAGTAGCCTCCATGTAGCGTGAATGCTGGTCTAAAAGGGTACCTTTGGCGCGGTGCAGACGAAAATCTGTCCATTTTTCGGGGTTTTGTAAGAAGGATTTTTTGTTCGCGGGGCCATGACCTACAAAATGTCACAGTTGCAGAGTGCTAAGTGTTTTCAGTGAGCTTCGCGCCAATAGCTTCTATGTAGCGTGAATGCTGGTCTGAAAGGGTACCTTTGGCGCGGTGCAGACGAAAATCTGTCCATTTTTCGGGGTTTTGTCAGAAGAATTTTTTGTTCGCGGGGCCATGACCTACAAAATGTCACAGTTGCAGAGTGATAAGTGTTTTCAGTGAGCTTCTCGCCAATAGCTTCTATGTAGCGTGAATGCTGGTCTGAAAGGGTACCTTTGGCGCGGTGCAGACGAAAATCTGTCCATTTTTCGGGGTTTTGTAAGAAGGATTTTTTGTTCGCGGGGCCATGACCTACAAAATGTCACAGTTGCAGAGTGCTAAGTGTTTTCAGTGAGCTTCGCGCCAATAGCTTCTATGTAGCGTGAATGCTGGTCTGAAAGGGTACTTTTAGCGCGGTGCAGACGAAAATCTATCCATTTTTCCGGGGTTTCTCATTATGATTTTTTGTTCGGGGGGTCATGTTGTACAAAATATCAAAAAATTATCAAAATCCATCGAGACCTTCTTTCAATACATTTTTTGCGGGGTCCTTTGTATAACTTTTTAATATTATTTTTTTTTTACTTTGTTGTAAAAATCTACAAGGTGTTACAGAAAAATACAGGATTTCACATTTTTTTAATTTGGGTGTTTGACGTCATAAAAACGCTTTTAGTTTTTCGTAAATTATTGTAGAAAATCACAACAAAATATAAATTTTTATAAACAATACTTCTAGAATCCGCATCAACGATTGGAACTTTATAAACTATTCTTAATTTAAAATAATTTCAAATTTAGGTGTAAAATTCAAGTATCTTTATAGAAAATTGACTTCTTATTTAAAATTCATATTTTGGTGTTGGAGAGTCAAAATAATAAATTTAATAAATTAAAAAAAAAACTGAAATCTTTTTTGGATGAAAATTTAACTATTTTTTCGAAAATTTGTCTTTTTATTTAAAAAATTCATCTATTTTAGTAGAAATTGCAACTTTATTGGATAAAAATACAAGTGGTTGGTTGAAAATTTAGCAATTTTGTTAAAAAATCCGTTCTAGTTGAAAATTCAACTGTTTTGTGAATAACTGAAATATTTCGTAAAAAATTTATTTCTTGTTTAAAATTCTTATTTTGGTGTTGGAAAGTCAAACTGAAATCTTTTTTGGATGAAAATTCAACTATTTTTTGAAGATTTGTCTTTTGAATTCAAGAATTCATCTGTTTTAGTAGAAATCGCATCTTTTTCGTATAAAAATGCAACTGCTTGGTTGAAAAATCAAAAATTTTGTTAAAAAGTCATCCTTTTTGGTTAAAAATTTGTCTTTTTGGGTGAAAATTCGTCTTTTTGGGTTGAAAATTCAAGTATCTTGGTAAAAAATGTACTTCTTGTTAAAAACCCATATTTTGATGTTAAAAAGTCAAACGAAAATCTTTTTTGGATAAAAATTCGACTATTTGTTTTTGAAAATTTGTCTTTTTGATTTGAAAATTGATCTCTTTTACTAGAAATTTCATCTTTCTTGTATGAAAATACAACTATTTGGTTGAAAATTAATCTTCCTCGCTTCAGGAATAAACTAGTTTGTTTGAAAATTTTGGTTTGACCAGTTTGTTAACAAATCATTTTTTGTTGAAGATTCATATTTTTAGTTAAAAATTGATCTCTTTGGTTGAAAGTTTAACTAAGTTTTTTTAAACTGATCTTTTTTTTTATTAAAAATTCAACCGCGTGGGTTGAACTACCTTGTTGATTTTTTTTATGGAGGTTTATCTCTTTGGTTGAAAATGTAATTAATCTGTTGAAAATTATTTTTGTTTTGCTGAAAATTCATATTTTCTGATGGAAAATTCAATTTCTGTACAGAAAATTCGTCTTCTGGCTTGGAGGTTCAACAATTAAGGAAAACTTTTTTTTCATGACTGAAAAATCTTTATTTGTTGAAAATTCGTCTTTTTTGTTTCAAAATTCATTTTAACTTCAAACTAAAAAGGATCAATCTTAAACAAATGAAAAAGTTACATATTCAGTTAAAAATTTAATTTTCAACCAAAAAAAAGACTTCCACTAAACAGTTACATTTTTAACAGAAGACATAAGCCTTCTATCAAAAAAATAAATTTTTAACAATGTAGTTTAACTTTTACCCAAGTAGTTGAATTTTCAATTTAAAAAGATTAATTTTCAACAAAATAGTTCGATTTTCAAGCAAAGAGATGAATTTTCAACTCAAAATATAACTCTTCAAAAAAAAATGATTTCTTAACAAAGTGATTCAACCAAATCTTTCAAATAAAATAGTTGAATACTCAAGCAAAGAGTAATAATTTTTAACCAAAAAATGCATTTTCATAAAAAAAAGAAATTTCTACCAAAACGGATGAATTTATAAATCAAAAAGATAAATTTAAAAAAAAGTTGAATTTTCTGTTAAAAAAGATTTTAGTTGACTTTTCACTATCAAAAATATGAATTTTTTACCATAAAATAAGTTCCTACGAAAAAAATTGAATTTTTAATCCAAAAAGGCGAATTTTCACCCAAATAGTATGACTTTTTAACAAAATTGTTAAATTCTCTACCCAATAGTTGCATTTTTATCCAAAAAAGATCAAATTTCTCTTAAAACGGATGAATTTGTATTTAAAAAGAAAACAGATTTTTAGAAAGTATTTAAATTTTTATCCAGAAAAGATTCCAGTTGACTTTTTGAGATCGAAATATGAATTTTTTAACAAAAAATAAGTTTCTGCGAACAAAATTGAATTTTTCATCCAAAAAGACGAATTTTTTCAACCAAAAGGGACGAATTTTTGAAATAGTTGAATTCTCTACCAAATAGTTGAATTTTTATCCAAGAAAGATGAAATTTGTACTAAAACAGATGAATTTTTAATAACAAAGCATAACTTTTTTTTTTAAGTTTAACTTTCATCCAGAAATGCTTTCAATTCATTTTTTAACACCAAAATATAAATTTTAAACAAAAATTAAATTTTCTACGAAATAGTTAAATTTTTAACAAAACAGTAGAATTTTCAAACAAAAGTATGACTTTTCAACAAAATTGTTGAATTATTAATTTGGAAAATAATCGAGCAAGTTTAAAATATATTTAGAAGTTTGGGAAAGATTCCAAAATAATTTAAAACGTGAAAAAATTTCAATCAATAGAATATTTAAAAAGACTTCAAAACCAATTTTAATCTATAAATTAATTTTTCTAGCTTAAAATTGCTTAAAATGATATAATTTTGAAAATTTAAAAATTAAAAGTAGAAAAGTTAAAATTTTGCAAATTAAGGCCATGTGATGAGTGGGTCACGTGACCAGATTCCTACCTTACCGGCACTTTTTTTATTTCCTAACTTATTTTCACAAGAAGGACCACATCGAGTTGAAATTTTGGGATACTAAATAAGAAGCACTAAGAAAGGTGGGTCTTGTCCTGAATTTGTATAATTATGAAAAAGTTTTGTTTGTAAATAATTTTTTTTTTTTCATGAATATTAAAATTTAGGAACAGACCCACCTTTCTTAGTGCTTCTTATTCATTATCCCAAATTTTCAACTCGATGTGGCTATTCGTGTGAAAATAAGTTAGGAAATAAAAAAGTGTCGGTAAGGTAGGAATCCGGTCACGTGAACCACTCGTCACATGGCCTTAAAGGCTTTTAATTAAAAAAATTCCAGTTAAAAAGTATTAAAAGCTTCCATTTTATACGCTTAAATTATTGAGCGTTTGAATTAACATTCTGTTAAGCTTCAATGTAAAAAAAGTTTTAGTTTTCTGTACTATTTTGTAGAAAATTTTCCACCAGGGTAGATATTGGATACATATGTTTCATTTCATTTTGATTTTGATTTTGACGTCAAATGAAAAGAAGAGATCAAATAAATGTTATCGATTTCTCCCCATCAGCGATGTTTATTAGGGTGGCTCAAATCTGACGTCCTGCTGAGGAAACTATACAAGGGCGATCGCCCCAATCGCCCCCCGAGATCTAGGACACCAAATTTAAAATTTAAAAATTTATATATAAGGCCTCTTAATTTTCTTGAAAAATTTAAGTCTCTAATTAACAGCCCTTTTTTTAATTTATTTTCTGGAATTTTAAACCACGTTTTCTCCTTGGTAATGGTCCGTAAGTCCCACCAAACGCTATCTAACGTACTTCTTGCCGACTAAATTTTTCTGTGAATTTATTTAAAGGTTATCCAAATATACCTTACGACGTTTTGGGGATGGATAATTTTTTATTAATTAACAAAGCAGTTCAATTTAAAAAAAATAGTTGCGAACTTTTAACCAAAAAAGGTGAACTCACAATAAAAAATATAATAGTTGATATTTTAACTGAAGAAAGATTTTCATTTTAAATCAGAAACAGTTGAACCAAAAAAGAAGAAATTTCAAAAGAATACTTGAATTATCAATATAGAAAGATTTTTCAGTCAATAAAGAATACGAACTTCATATAAAATGTAGAATTTTCAAGTAAAAAAATATAAATTTTCAACCAAGAAGATTAATTTTCTACTACAAAGAACGAATTCTCAACAAAAAAGATCAATTTTAAACGAAAAAAATTGAATTTAATACTAAAAAGACGAACTTTCTACAAAACAGTTGAATTTTCAACCAAGAAGATTCATTTTCTACCAAAAAAGAATTTTTAACAAATTAAAAAACGTGCAACCGAATAGTTGATTTTTAAACTAAAAAGATCAAAGTTTAACCAAAAATGAAACAGTTTAATTGTCAACGAAAAAAAATTAATTTTTAATATAAAAAACGAATCATCTACAAAAAAATTTTAACCAAAAATAGAATAGTTACACTTCCATTTAAAGAAAAATATGTTTAAATAAAAAAAAACGAATCTTCTATAAAACAGTTAAATTTGCTATCACATGGTTGAATTTTCTACCTAATTGTTGAATTTCCAAGACAAAAAGACGAATTTTCCACATAAAACAGTTGAATTTTCAACCCAAAAATATGAAATTTCAAGAAAAATGATCATTTACAACAAAATAGTTGAATTTTCAGTTCAAAAAAATTAATTTGTACCCCCAAAAAGGGGAACTTCAAGAAAGTAGTTAAATTTTCAACCAAAGAGATGAATTTTCTACTAAAATTATGAATCTTTAACCAAAAAAATGAATTTTTAAGAAATTTCAATTTTCAACGAAAGAGTTGAATGGTATACCTAAAAAGATGAATTTTCAATAAAAAATATAATAATTGATATTTCAACAAAAATGACTTTAATTTTAAGTAGAACATAATATAATTTTACCAGAAAAGATGAATTTTCAGCAAAATAGTTGAATTATTAACAAAAATAAATTAATTTTCAACAAAATGCGTAAATTTTTAACCAAATAGTTGAATTTTCAACCAGAAATATTAATTTTCTACCAAAGAAGACGAATTTTCAACCAAATAGTTGAATTTTTAGTCTAAAAAAGATCACTTTTTAACCAGAAATAAAATAAATAAATTTTCATTAAAAAACAATAATTTTCAGATTACAAAAGCGAATTGTTTACGAAACAGCTGAATTTTCTACAAAATAGTTGGATTTTATGTCAACTTCTTGAATTTTCAAGCCAAATGGACGAATTTTCCACAAAAAATTCGAATTTTCAACCCGAAAATATGAATTTTCAAAAAAAAAGTTGAAGGAATTCAAAATTTTTAAAAGGATTTCCAACATTTGAATCTTGATTTTAAGGGATTTCTAGAGAACTTTGGAATATAAATGAAATTTTGAGGGATTTAAAAAAATTCGACTGAATTTCAAATGAATTTGACTTATTTTGATGGATTATTACAATTTCTTAAAGATTTCGATGGATTTGAGAGATTTAAAGAATTTTCTAGAGAACTTTAGAAAATAAAATAAATTTTCAGGAATTGCAAGGGATTTGGAGAAACTTAGAAAATTTCTAAGGATTGAAAATATTTTAATTTATTTTGAAAAATTTCAACAAATTTCAAGAGATTTAAAACATTTAAATGAATGTCAACAAATTTTGTAGGATTTTCAAAAATTTTAAGGGATTTCAAAAAATTTTACTATATTTAATGGATTTTATAGAACCTCAAATTTATTCAAAGGATTACTGGTTTTGCAAAGATTTTAAGTTGTTTTAAAGAATTTGCAGAGATTTACCAAATTTCAAGGGATTTGAAAGAAGATTTTCGGATTTCCAAAGATTTTAATCTCGATTTTGAGGAATTTTTAGAGAACTTTGGAAAATGAATAAAATAAAATTTTAAGGAATTCCTAGTGATTACAAACATTTCAAGAGATTTTTATTTTTTCAAAAAATTTTACCAGATTTGATGAATTTTACGGAATTTCCGAAGATTTCAAAAGATTTCAAAGATTTTTGTAGGATTTCCAAAGATTTTAAACTCAATTTCAAAGGATTTCGAGATAAATTTGCAAATTAAATTAAATTAAATTAAATTTTAAGGGATTTCTATTTATTTTAATGAATTTTTACGATTATAAATGTTGAAAAATTCTAAGGAATTTCAAGAGATTTCAACAATTTCAAGGAATGTGAAAGAATTCTGTAGCATTTCCAAAGATTTCAAGAGATTTCAAATAATTTCACAAGATTTGAGGAATTTTATAGGAACTAAAATTATTTCAAAGATATTACAGAATTTTAATTTTTTTAAAAAAGATTTTAAGCTATTCTAACAAATTCCAGAGAATTTCAAAATATTTTGAAAACTTCAAGGGACTTTAAAGAATTTTGTAGGATTTTCAAAGTTTTTAAATTGAAATATAAAATTAATTAATAAATAATATTTTTGTTAATTGATGAAAGTTAATATCTTAACTTCAGAATTGATATTTTTGTATCGACAATCAAACCCTTGAATTTTTGTTATGAAATACCAATTTTCAAGGAAAATAATAACATAATTTTGTGAATATTGTGAATTTTATTCAAAATCTAATGCTTTTTTTAATTAAAAATAGCAATTTTAAATGAAACACAGTAACAAAACAAAAAATTATTTAAGATTATAAATCTTTTTTTTTAATCTAATGTTTTTTGTTTGTAATAACCGACTTCCAGTGAAAATTGTTAACATAACCTGAAATTGTTCGAAAATTGTAAACCTTGTTTAAAATATAATTTTTTAAATTAAAAATACCAATTACCGAGAAAAAACACTAACATGATCCAAAATTGTCAAAAGATTCTAAATCTTGTTCTAATCTTAATGCTTGCTTTTTTTTTTGTAAATACTAATTTTCGATATAAAAGACCAGCTTAACCTAAAATTTTTCCAAGATTATTAAACTTCTTCGAAATCTAATGATTTTTTAATAAAAATTACAATTTTCGACGAAAAACACTAACAAAATACGAAATTCTTCAAACTTTTAAATCTTATTATTTTAAACAAAAATCATTAATATAAAGATTTTTTGTTTGAAAATACAAATTTCAGGTGAAAAAAACGAACATAACCCTAAATTCATTGGAAAATTGTAAATAAAAAATTTAATCTAATAATTTCTTATTAAAAATACCAATAATTTCCAACGTAAAAACTTTAACATAAAAGAAAATTTTTCAGAATTGTAAATGTTCTCCGAATTATAAGGATTTCTGTTTTAAAATACTATTTCCGTTGTAAAACGCTAACATAACCTAAAATTGTTAAAAGTTATAAAGCGTCTTTGAAATCTAATTTTTTTGTACTGAAGATAACATTTTGTGTCAAAAAAATATAACAGAATTCAAAATTGTTAAAAGATTATAAATCTTGTTTAAATCACGATTTTTTGTTTTAAATACGTAAAATACCAATTTTTGACGTAAAACGCTGACGTAACCTAAAACTGTTGAAAATGTATGAACCTTCAACATCTGATGATTTTGATTGCAATTTAAAATTTTAATTTCTAATAAAAAACGCTAACAAAACCGAAAAACGTAAATTGTTGAAAATGTTTGAATCTTCGAAATCTAATCATTTCTGATTAAAAATACCCATTTTCGGTGTAAAACGCTAACATAACCTAAAATTGTTAAAAATTGTGAGTCTTGATGATGATCTTTGTTTATAGTATCCATTAAGATATTTTTTTGAGAATTCAAAATCATAAACAGTCCTTAGAAAAGTTAATAAAAATTAAAAATATCATTTTTTACGAAAAAAGTTTAAAACATAAGAAAAATAATTATCTGAACAATAGTTCATGTAAACAAATTTTTCTTACCACCGTTTCTTACCAATCTTTTGAAAATGGTTAAATTTTAATTTTGAATATAAGTAAATAATCTTCAAATATTGTTTATTTCTAAAAAAAATTCGCCTTTAACAAAATTATTTTAACGATTAAAGCCATAGAAAAATTTTCTATCGAAATTGGAACACTATAGTTATAGAAAATGTTTTCCTGGAAGAAATAAGCCATTTATTGAAATTCAGCTGTTTTCCAAAAACTGGTAAGAAGCAATAGTAAGAAAAAATTAAATTGCAAAAAACGTTGTTAAAATAAATGTTTTTTAAATTTATTTATTTCAATCATAATTATTATCATAATTGTAAAATTGTTGAATAAGAATCTAAATTGGTAAATTAGAGGAAATCGGTAGTTTGCCTAAGAAGTAAATTGAAAATTGATCGACTTGCATCACGCGATAATTGGCCTCGAATAATTTTCCTTGATAGGCGTTTTAAGATGGAAAATTGCCTTCAAACTTTTTTTGCTCATGGGAAATTTTTTTCCTCGAGATTCATAAAAAAATAATATAATTTTATTTTTAAAACCTCATTAAATAATATGTTTCCGTCTCCCGCAAGATAACACTGTTCTTTTTTACTTTTCTGCAAAAGAGAACAGTGTTATCTACGGGAAAATGTAAAATTAACAAATTTAAAAAAATTTTCGTCTCTTATAAGATAGCACTGTCCTTTTTTCTGTTTTGTGAAAAATAACAGTGTTATCTATAGAAAAATCTTAAATTATCAAATTTTCAAATTCCAAATAATTAATATTTTTTGTCTCACAAGAAAATACTGATATTTTTTAATGTTATGTAAACGAAAACCGTGTTATTTATTGGAAAATTTAAAATTAAGAAATTTTCAAATTTCAAATTAATAATAATTTTTCGTCTCTCACGAGATAACACTGTTCTTTTTTAATATTCTCTAAAAGGAAACAGTGTTATCTACTGGAAAATTTTTAATTAACAAATTAAAAATTTTTTGAACTAATAATATTTTTCCGTCCCTCACAAGATGAAACTGTTCTTTGTTACTGTTCTATAAACAACAATAGTTTTATTTATTGGAAAATTTCAAATGAACACAATTTTTTTTGTTCATATAATTTTGTTTATAACATTATCAAGTATGTTGGAAGTAAGAAGTATTCTGATGGAAAATCAAAATTAAATCAATGTAAAGTAGTTTTAGTGAAAGCAGAATGTATTTTTGTGTACAAATAGCCAAATGGGTAATTTGTTTATAAAATTAAAAAAATATTGATTGGTTACAATATTTCCTATTCTGATTAACTAACGGCGGAATACAATCTATATTTGCGGAAAAATAAAAAATTTTCAATCTTTGGACCAACAGCTTTGAAATTTGTTTATAAAAATTAATAAAAACACTTTATGGCTTAATTTCGTGTAGTAGTTGCAACTACACTCATTTCAAATGATTTCGAGTTTATTTGGATAGTTTACGAAAAAAAAAAAATTATGTTGTGAAAATGTTATTTTTTTACATTATTTTTTAACACAGAAGTGCAATAAAGAAGAAAGTAAGAAATAGGCTCTCATGATTTTCTTTAGATTTTCGTTTCGAGTACTAAAAAAAAATATCAATATCAATTAAAAATTGCTGGTTTTAGGCTTATTTGAATCCAATTTGGACGTTTTAGTCCTAACTCCTAACTCCTGACTCCTGACTCCTAACTCCTAACTCCTAACTCCTAACTCCTAACTCCTAACTCCTAACTCCTAACTCCTAACTCCTAACTCCTAACTCCTAACTCCTAACTCCTAACTCCTAACTCCTAACTCCTAACTCCTAACTCCTAACTCCTAACTCCTAACTCCTTACTCCTAACTTCTAACGCCTAATTCCCACCTCCTTACTTCTAACTCCTAATTCCTAATTCCTAACTCCTTACTTCTAACGCTTAATTCCCAACTCCTTACTTCTATCTGCCAATTCCTAACTCCTTACTCCTACCTCCATACTTCTCAATCTAAACTCCTTCCTTCTTATCTCTCACTCCTTACTCCTTACTTCTTAATCCTAGCTCCTAACTCCCAACTCTTAACTTCTAACGCCTAATTCCCAACTCCTTACTTCTAACTCCTAACTCCTACCTCCTCACTTCTAACGCTTAATTCCCAACTCATTACTTCTATCTCCCAATTCCTAAATCCTTACTCCTAACTCCTACCTCCTAACTTCTGACGCCTAATTCCCAACTCCACACTTCTAACTCCTAATTCCGAACTCTTTACTCCTACCTCCATTCTTCTCAATCTTAACTCCTTACGCCTAACTCCTTACATCTTATCTCTCACTCCTTACTTCTTAGTCCTAGCACCTAACTCCTAACCCCTAACTCATAACTCATAACTGATAACTCTTGACTCCTGAATACTAACTCCTAAATCTAACTCCTAACTTCTAGCGCCTAATTTCCAACTCCTTACTTCTAACTCCTAACTCATACCTCCATACTTCCCAATCTTAACTCCTTACTCCTAACTCCTTACTTCTTAGCCCTCACTCCTTACTTCTTAGTCCTAACTCCTTACTTCGAACTCCTAACTCCTTACTTCTAACTCCTAACTCCACGTAGTTCATTTATAGCTCAAAAGAAACTAAAAAATCGAAAATACAAGTTCAGATTTGGACTTCCTTTTTTTTAATTCCCCTAAATTTGAAGCGTTCAATTCTACCGAGTAAAGAACTGCTGTATATCTCTTTGGAGACAAAAAACACATTGACGGAGATCAGCACGATGCAATTTGTATCCGAATGAGGTTGGTGAAATAGAGGCGAGAGCTGGACGAAAGAGGAATAATCGTCGGGTTTGGCACCCTCTTTGACGCGTAATTGAGTGTATACCCCACGTGCTTTATTTGGGTTTACACATTTATACCACACATGCAATCCTCTGCACTCGATACTCACAAACACAAACATATTCAGGTGGGTGATTCTCTTTACCCCGTAACCTAGGAGATTTTACCCCGTAACCAAGCCAACTTTACCCCGTACCTTAGCCGACTTGACCTCGGACCCTAGCCAACTTGACCCCGTAGCTTAGCCGAGTTTACCCCGTACCCTAGCCAAATTTACCCCGTACCCTGTCCGACTTTACCCCATCCTTTATCCGACTTGACCCCGTACCCTAGCCAACTTTACCCCGTAGCTTAGCCAACTTTACTCCGTACCCTAGCTAACTTTACCCCGGACCCTATTCGACTTTAGCCCGTACCTTAGCCATTTTTACCACGCATCCTAGCCGACTTCACCTCGTACCCTAGCCAACTTTACTCCGTAGCTTAGCCGACGTTACCCCGTACTCTAGCCAACTTTACCCGTACCTCAGCTAATATTACCCCGTACCCTATCCGATTTCACCTCGTCCCTTAGCCGACTTTACCCCGTACCCTAGCCAACTTTATCCCGTACTGTAACCAACTTTACCCCGTACCCTAGCTAACTTTTCCTTGTACCCTGACCGAATTTACCCCATCCCTTAGCCGAAATTAACCCCGTACCCTAGCCAACTTTATCTTGTAGCTTAGTCAACTTTACCATGTACCGTAGCCAACTTCACCCCGTAGTTTAGCCAAATTTACCCCGTATCCTAGCTAGTACGGGGTAAAGTTGGCTAGGGTACGGGGTAAAGTCGGCTAAGGGGCGAGGTAAAATCGGATAGGGTACGGGGTAAAGTTGGCTAGAGTACGGGGTAACGTCGGCTAAGCTACGGAGTAAAGTTGGCTGGGGTACGAGGTAAAGTCGGCTAGGATGCGGGGTAAAAATGGCTAAGGTACGCGGTAAAGTTGGCTCGGGTATAAAGTAAATTCAGCTAAGGGACGGGGTAAAGTCGGACAGGATACGAGGACCCTATCCGACTTTACCCCGTCCCTTAGTCGAATTTACCCCGTACCCTAGACAACTTTACTCTGTAGTTTAGCCAACTTTACCCTGTACCCTGTCCAACTTTAGCCCGTCCTTTAGCCGAATTTACCCCATACCCTAGCCAACTTTACCCCGTAGTTCAGCCAACTTTACCCCATAGCTTAGCCAATTTTAGCCCGTACCCTAGCCAACTTTACCTCGTTGCTTAGACAACTTTACCCCGTATCTTAGCCAACTTTACCCCGTGCTCTAGCTAACTTTTGCCCGTACCCTTCAAAATTATATCATTTTAAACAATTTTAAGCTAGAAAAATTAATTTATACATTAAAATTTGTTCTGAAGTCTTTTTAAATATTCTCTTACAAATGTGGTTAAAAAAAATAATTGAAAAAATCTCCAGGAATAATAATAAAATTATTATCTAAGGAACTCGAATTTTTCCTACACTTTTTTTAAAATCCTGCAAAAGTAAAAAAACTAGCTTAAAATCATCCAGATTCTTTTTTGACAATTTTGGAAATCTTATTAAATATTATTTTTAAATTAATTTTTCAAACAGAAAAATTATTGTTAATTTTTCTAGGAATTTTGATACACATTCTTTATTCATTCAAAACCTTTTAAATTGCTTAAAAAAATCATAAATTTTGTGTTCGAAATCTTCAAAAATCTACATTGTGTATTAAATGTTTTTAAATCTTTTCACGTTTTAAATTATTTTGGAAATTTTAATTCAAACGCTGAATAATTTATGCGTATAAAATGGAAGCTTTTAATACTTTTTAACTTAATTTTTTGTATTAAAAGCCTTTCAAGTGAAAAATTTTAACTTTTATACTTTTAATTTATAAATTTTCAAAATTATATTATGTTTGTTTAGAAGGCTTTTTAAATATTCTCTTAAAAATTTGGTTAAAAAAAATAATTTAAAAAATCTCCAGGAATCTAATGATAATATTATTATCTGAGGAACTCGAATTTTTCCTACAATTTTTTTTAAATCCTGCAAAATTAAAAAAAAAACTACCTTAAAATCATCCAGATTCTATTTTGACAATTTTGGAAATCTTATTAAGGCCATGTGACGAGTGGGTCACGTGAACGGATTCCTACCTTACCGACACTTTTTTTTTTGTAAACTTATTTTCACACGAATAGCCACATTGAGTGGGAAATTTGGTATAATAAATAAGAAGCACTAAGAAAGGTGGGTCTGGTCCTAAATTTTAATAATCATGATAAAAGCAGAAAAAAAATTATTTACAAACAAAAATTTTTTCATAATTATAAAAATTTAGGACCAGACCCACCTTTCTTAGTGCTTCTTATTTATTATCCCAAATTTTCAACTCGATGTGGCTATTCGTGTGAAAATAAGTAAGGAATAAAAAAAGTGTCAGTAGGGTAGGAATCCGGTCACGTGACCCCCTCGTCACATGGCCTTAATTATAAAATTATTATCGAATTATTATCCACACAAAACATTTGCAAAACATTTTTTTAAACAGAATTTTTTTCCTAAATTAGATATAAAAATTTGCTTCTCTCCTTTTTTCCGCACCAGAAGCATGATGAGAATGTGTTCGTCAAAGCCGAATGAGCTTTAACAAAAGAGAATTCACAATCACTAAATTTCAGTTGTGGCTTGTTTTATTTTTTCAAATGAAAACTTGACCATTGCATTTTTGGTTATTTTTTTTTTTAGTTGAAATTTTAACAATTTTGTTGAAAATACATGTTTTTTGATAAAAATTGGTCTTGTTTGGTAGAAACTTCATTTTTTGGTTAAACATTCAGTTATATGGTTAAAAATTAATTTTTGTGATTGAAAATTTATCATTTTTGGTGTGGAAATTCATTTTTTCAGTTGAAAATTGAACTATTTTGACTGAAATTTTAATTTTTTGTTATATATTCAACTACTTGTTTAAAATTTGAACTTATTTGTTAAAAATTGTTATTTTTGGTTCAAAATTTAATTCTTTTTCTCAAATCGTTTTTTTCTGATAGAAAATAAATTTTTTTATGCTTTCCATTTTCAGTTAAAAATTAATTTTTCAACTGTTCCATTTTTGTTTAAAAATCAATATTTTCAAGTGTTCCGTTTTTGGTTAAGAAATAAATTTTTGACTTAAAATTGAACTATTCAGCTTTTTGTTGAAAATGTATCTTTTTTAGGTGAGAATTTAACTATTTTTTTGAAAATTCATGAATTAATCCTTTTGTTTGAAAATTCAACTATTTGGTTCAAAATGTATCATTTTCAGTCAAAAGTTCAAATATTGTGTTGGAAATTCTTTTTATTTGTTGTTTAATATTAATTTTTTAACTGAAAATTTAATTTTCCCATTTTTGGATAAAAATTAAACTACTTGGTTGAAAGTTGATCTTTTTTGTCAATTATTTATTTTTTTGTTGAAAATTTAATTGAATTAATAAAAATTCTTTTTTTTTTGTTGAAAAATAATGTTTTTTTTTTGGTTAATTATTTTTTGGTTAATTATTTTTTTTTTACTGAAAATTTAACTGTTCCGTTTTTGTTTGAAAATTGATTTTTCTTAGGTGAAAATCCAACTGGTTTGTTAATTATTAATGTATTTTCATGAAAGTTTTCTTTTTTGATAGAAAATTGATCCTTATGGTTGAAAATTAGAACATTTGGTTGAAAATTGATCATTTTTAGTTGGATCTTTATTTTTTTCTGGACAATCAAACTGTTTTTTGAAAAAGAAAAAATTTCATGTTAAATATTAATTTTTGTAACTGAAAATGTAACCATTCAATTTCTTGTTGTAAATTTACCTTTTTAGTCGAAATTTCAACTATTTATTTGAGAATTTATCTATTCTGTTGAGACTTCGTCTTTTTCCGAAAAATAAATCTTCTAGATTGAAAATTCCTCATTTTTGGTTAAAGATTCAACTACTTCGTTGAAGGTTGAACTTCACGGTTAAAAATGAATTTTTTTGGTTTAAAATTTGATTATTTTTCAAAAACTCGTTTTTCTTACTATTATACTTTCAATTTATAGATTTTCAAAATTATAGCATGTTTGTTCTGAAGGCTTTTTAAATATTCAATTAAAAATTTGGTTTACAAAAATAATTTAAAAAATCTCCAGGAATCTAATGATAATATTATTATCTGAGGAACTCGAATTTTTCCTACAATTTTTTTAAAATCCTGAAAAATTAAAAAAAAACGACCTTAAAATCATTTAGATTCTATTTTGACAATTTTGGAAATCTTATTAAATATTCTTTTTAAATTAACTTTTCAAACAAAAACAAAAAATTATTGTTAGTTTTTCTGGGAATTTTGATACACATTTTTTATTCATTTAGAACCTTTTAAATTACAATTGTCATTTATTAATCAAAAAGGTTTGATCTAAATCTTTTTAAATATTCTCCTAAAATTAATTTTTCAAAACAAAAAATAATTTTAAATTTTCTTAGCAAACATCAGAATTTTTTATTTTCTTAAAACCTTTAAAGATCCTTGAAATGCTTCAAGATTTTATTTCGAAACCTTCAGAAATATAAATTTATTTTTTTATTTTTTTAAATATTTTCCAGTTAAACTAACTCAAATTTGTTCTAAATTGATCATTGTTCAATTGTTATTTATGCATGAAAATTCATTAATTTCTCTTACATTTATTGAAAATTTGTTAAATAGAACAATTAAAATTGTAACTCATTTTAAATAAAAAAGTAAGATATTACTAAATATTCAAAAAAATGTCATCTTTAATTTAAACATTTCAAATTAAATGGTTAAAAATGTAATATTTTAGATTGAAACAATATTTAAATAGGATTTGGAATTGAATAAGAGCGTTTAATTATGAATCTATTAACTTGAAAATATTTTAAAATTAAGAAACGTTTATAAAATTTCAATCGAACATTTACATTCATTTAACTACTGAGGCTTTCAAGTTGAAAAATTTCTATTTTTAACGTTAAAATCTGTAACTTGCTTCATTTTGAACAGATTCAAAATCGTCCCGTAAAATCAATTATTGTTCAATTTTCAATAATGGAACTACATTTCAATGTGATTTATTATAATAGCAAAAATTATTGGTAAAAGTGTTTTTTTTTTTAATTTGTAGTTTTTTGTAGAAACTTATATATTACATATCTTACAAAAATTGACAGTAAACTACAATTCGAAACGTTGATGCGGATTCTAGAAGTATTGTTTGTGAAAATTTATATTTTTTTTTTGTAATTTTCTACAATAATAGTAAAATTAAAAGTGATTTTATGACGTCAAAGACCCAAATTAAAAAAATGTGAAATCCTCTAGTTTTCTGTAATACCTTGTAGATTTTTACAACGAAGTAAAAAAAAATATTATTAAAAAGTTATAAACATTTTTGAATTGTAGAAACTTATACTTTATTGTGAATTTTTTACTTTTCTACAAGAAAATACAACTATTTTGTTGAAAAAGTGTTCAAAATAGCGTGACACAGTTTTCGAATGGCCCCTCATACGGAAAAGCAATAGAGACCTTTGTAGGGAGGAAAAACTCATATATCGATCGAAACGACAACATGTGCAGTCAATTTTAATAGGGTTGCTTTTTACCGTTCTGGACGTGAGGAGTGATTTTTGTTCAGAATGAGTCAAGCTAGGCCACTGGAAAAAAGGAATAGGGGCATTAAAGGGGTGCTACTAAAGTCCTCTCTGCTTCCGATAAATGGAGCGTAGAGCTCCTGAAATTTTCATGAAAACGCTTCTGGGAAAATTACTGGTCATAAACCAGCACCCTCCTTGGAAATACTTTGTTGATCCGTCCAGAAATCTCTTGAGGACTTTATAATAATCTAGACGCTTTATATGCTTTAAAATGTATATTTAAATTAATTTCCTTCTAAAAAAAATCTTCTTTCGCTCCGGTGGGAATCGAACCACAGGACTTCCGAGTGCCGGGCGGATGTCTTTCCCATTAAGCTACTAGAGAGATCGAAAGCAGAAACGTTTTTAAAACTTTTTTCCGAAATACACATTATTTTGCAAGGTGATACATATCAAAATTTTTCAAGGAATCTGTATTATCATCAGATAACAGAAATTTTAACGTTTTTTCAGACTGGATGAAAATATGAATTAAAAATTATTTTAATCAATCTCTTTCTGGTAAAAGATCTTCTCAGAAAGAGATCTTCTTAAAGAGATCTTTTTTCAGAAAGAAATTAATTTAAATAATTTTTAATTCATATTTCCATCCAGTCTGAAAAGACGTTAAAAATTTATGTTATTCTCTGATGATAATGCAGATTCCTTTTAAAATGTATACCACTTTTCAAAAAAATTCAAAATTCACAGGTTGTCCAAATTGGATGAATTATCTTTTAAAATTCAAGTTTGTAGTTGCAAATTTATATTTTTCAGTTGGAAATTCAACTATTAAATTTTTCATTGAGAATTCTTCTTTTTTTTTTTTAAATATAACTACTTAGTTGGGAGTTGAACGGGTTTGTTAAGTATTCTTTTTATTCTTTCAAAATTGAATCATTTAGTTGAATAGTCCTTTTTTTCGTTTTAAAATTAATTTTTTTATCTGAAAATTTCACTAATAAATATTTGACTGAAATTAAATTTTTCATAGAGGATTCTTCTTCTTTTTGAAATTCAACTACTTGGCTGAAATTTGAACTGCGTTTTAAAAAAATTCATTCTATTAGTTGAAGATCAATCTCCCAGGATGAAAATTTAACTATATTGTTGAAAATTCGTTATATTTTTAGCATGAAATTAATTTTTTAAACTAAAAATTTACCATTTTTCAGTTGAAAATTCAACAATTTTTTTCATTGAGAATTCATATTTTTTCGTTGAAAATTTAACTACTTGGTTGAAAATGAAACTACTTTGTTAAATATTCTTTTCGCATTCGTTCAAGATTCAACTATCTTGTTGAAATTTCCTTTTTTTAAATATATTTTATAACGGATAATTTTACATTTTTAGTTTTTTTAGTTGGAAAATTTTTAGTTGAAAAATTATAGTTTTGAGTTGAAAATTCAATATGAAATTTTTCATTAAGAATTCACCGTTTTTGGTAGAAAAGTCAACTATTTGATTCAAAGTTGAACTATTTTTTTGAAAATTCCTTTGATTGGTTAAAAATTCAACTATTATATTGAAAATTCTTTTTTTTTTTGTTAGAAAATTAATTTTTTCAACTGAAAATTTAAATATTCAATTTTTTGTTGAAAACTGATTGTTTTTGGTTGGAAATTCAATAGTTTGATTGAAAATGTATATGTTTGAAATATTTAAAAAGATTCCAAAGAATTTTCAAATAGTTTTCAATAAATTTAAAAGATTTCAAAAGATTGTTGGGTATTTTTCAAGATTCCAAGGAATTTTCAAGGGGTCTGTAATATTTTAGGCCATTTTAAAAGATTCCAAGGAATTTTCAAGTTCTTTGAGAAATTTTAAGGGACATCAAAAGATTTAAGATTTATTTAGGATGTTTTAAAAGATTTCAACGAATTTTTGAGGGATTTAAAATATTTTAGGGCATTTTAAAAGATTCCAAGAAATTTTGAAAGATTCCGAGGCATTTTTAAAGATTCCAAGAAATATTCAAGAGATTTAAAATATTTTAGGGTATTTTAAAACATTCCATGAAATTTTTGAGGGATTTAAAATATTTTAATGTATTTTAAAAG
This sequence comes from Andricus curvator, assembly GCA_932195095.1. Lineage (NCBI taxonomy): Eukaryota > Metazoa > Arthropoda > Insecta > Hymenoptera > Cynipidae > Andricus > Andricus curvator. The sequence continues at coordinate 201,776 of CAKNYM010050481.1, read as the reverse complement.
ATTTCAAGGATTTTTGAGGGATTTAAAATATTTTAGGGTATTTTAAAAGATTCCGAGGAATTTTTAAAGATTCCAAGAAATATTCAAGGGATTTAGAATAGTTTAGGGTATTTCAAAAGATTCCAAGAAATTTTTGAGGAATTTAAATTATTTTAGGATATTTTAAAAGATTCCACGGACTTTTTGAGGGATTTAAAATATTTTAGGGTATTTTAAAAGATTCCAAGGAATCTAAAAAGATTCCGAAGAATTTTTGAAGATTCCAAGAAATATTCAAGGAATTTAAAATATTTTAGGGCATTTTAGAAGATTCCAAGGATTTTAAAAAGATTCTGAGGAATTCTTAAAGATTCCAAGAAATATTCAAAGGATTTAAAATAGTTTAGGGTATTTCAGAAGATTCCAATGAGTTTTTGAGGGATTTAAAATATTTTAGGTATTTTAAAAGATTCCAAGGAATTAAAAAAAATTCCGAAGAATTTTTGAAGATTCCAAGAAATATTCAAGGGATTTAAAATATTTTTGTGTATTTTAAAAGATTCAAAGAATTTTTTGAGGGATTTGAAATATTGTAGGGTATTCTAAAAGATTCCACGGAATTTTTCAGGGATTTAAAATATTTTAGGGTGTTTTAAAAGATTCCAAGGAATTTTAAGAGATTTTGAGGAATTTTTAAAGATTTCAAGAAATATTCAAGGGATTTAAAATATTTTGAGGCATTTTAAAAGATTCCAAGGAATTCAAAACGATTCCGAGGAATTTTTAAAGATTCCGAGGAAGTTTTAAAGATTCCAAGAAATATTCAAGGGATTTAAAATATTTTGGGGTATTTTAAAAGATTCCAAGGAATTTTTGAGGAATTTAAAATATTTTAGGGTATTTTGAAAGATTCCACAGAATTTTTAAAGGATATAAAATACTTTAGGGTATTTTAAAAGATTTCAAGTAATTTAAAAAGATTCCGAGGAATTTTCAAGGGATTTACAATATTTTAGGGTATTTTAAAAGATTCCAAAGAATTTTCAAGAATTCTAAGAAATTTTCACGGGATTTACAATATTTTAGGGTATTTCAAAAGATTCCAAGGAATTTGAAAAGATTCGAAGGAATTTTTTAAAGATTCCAAGAAATATTCAACGAATTACAAATATTTTAGGGTATTTAAAAATATTCCAAGGAATTTTTGAGGGATTTAAAATATTTTAGGGTATTTTAAAAGATTCCACGGAATTTTTGAGGGATTTAAAGTATTTAAGGGTATTTTAAAAGATTACAAGGAATTTCTAAAGATTCCAAGAAAAATTCAAGGGATTTAAAATATTTTAGGGCATATTAGAAGATTCCAAGGGATTTAAAAACATTCTGAGGAATTTTTAAAGATTCCAAGAAATATTCAAGGGATTTAAAATAGTTTAGGGTATTTTAAGAGATTCCAAGGAATTTAAAAAAATTCCGAAGAATTTTTGAAGATTCCAAGAAATATTCAAGGGATTTAAAATATTTTTGGGTATTTTGAAAGATTCCAAGCATTTTTTGAGGGATTTGAAATATTTTAGGGTATTCTAAAAGATTCCACGGAATTTTTCAGGGATTTAAAATATTTTAGGGTGTTTTAAAAGATTCCAAGGAATTTCAAGAGATTTTGAGGAATTTTTAAAGATTTCATGAAATATTCAAGGGATTTAAAATATTTTGGGGCATTTTAAAAGATTCCAAGGAATTCAAAACCATTCCGAGGAATTTTTAAAGATTCCAAGAAATATTCAAGGGATTTAAAATATTTTAGGGTATTTTAAAATATTCCAAGGAATTTTTGAAGAATTTAAAATATTTTAGGGTATT